>JADLZK010008525.1:0-181119 GCA_015847255.1 Hyparrhenia diplandra | reverse complement strand
ATTGGCCGGCCGGCCACCACTGCACCACATTGCGCACTGCTCTGCTGGCCCTACGATCGATCGAGGAGTAGTTGGAGCTGGAGCAAGAGCATAGTGTGTAATATTATTTGATCAATCCAGCAGTAGCTCGTTGTGTCGGAGCTTAATTAGTACACATCTGTGTGCATGTGTTCAATAATGCAGCACCATACAATTTCTATAAAGCACTCCGGTCCTCGCTCCTATATGAATATATATTGAAGAAGACTCCATCGACACTATTATTGTGTGTTCTCTCGACAGCTAAGCTAGCCGGCCCCAAAGACAAGAATGTCGTCCACACAGACGACCACACTCAGAAACTAAACATTTGTGCATATATATCTTTGCTGGTTGAGGTTGAGCAGCAGCCAGCATACAACTCGATCCTGTCTCTGATAAAACAATTGGTTGCTCCAGAGATAATACGATCCAGCAGCAGCTAGCAATATATATAATACAGTATATATAGCAAGACGTACAAACAGCTGGTCTCCCAGAATTAATGATACTGGCGTCTACCTGACTAGAGCTGCCGGAGAATCCTCATATCATATCATTAATATATAATTCACCATCAAGGGATCATGTGTTTGTATCCCTGTCTGTTTCGTAGCTACCAAACGCCGACGACCATCAAACGGCTAGGCGTATCATGCATGTGCGGATAAACTAACGCGCACGCTGTCTTGTTGATGATGAGCTTTTTGACCAATAATGTGCCGGCAGCAAGCTACTGCGCGGCCATATTTTTAGTATTGACCATTCTAGTATTAGCTGATTAATCAAGTGAATTATAGTTCGCTCTAACTTTTTCTAATCCAAACTTCGATCACTGCCTTATTTAAAGCAGGCAAAATATCAATTTTTCAAGCATGGCTTGCTTTATTAACAAATGATATTTAAAAAATGACTTAAATTTGACTGTTGTGCAAATTTTTTAAATAAGACGAAGCGTCAAACTTAGGGTTAAAAAATGTTAAAACGAACTATAATTGAAACTATGGAGAAGTATCTACGAATGGACAAGCGTGCGTGTAGACCTCGTTAGGTAAAAAAAAAATGTATATATACTAACGTTGTAGTACTCCGAGGCTCAGAATTGCTATGGGAATTTAACGCGGTTTAGATCGAGCTGTAGGCCATAGAGATCCAAGCTGTTTTTCTTGAGGGTCATAAAGATAATTGTCCCAACAAGGATTGCAGGACCTATTTGGTACTAATTTGTTTGCTCATTGTCGTAGATTTGGTACTAATCTGAATGGTTCCCATGCATAATTGAAGAATTAGTGAATGTAAACTGTAGCAATGAGTTCTCCCGTGTGATTTTTTTTTCTATCAAGTAGCAACATAGTGGATTGTTTCTATCTATAGTAGCAACAACATGGTATATAAAAATTGTGTTTATTAAATCATGGCTAAATACAAAAAGCATTAAATATCCGACGGACGGTGAAATAGACTTCCGCGGTTGTATTTACCCGCCTTTTTAGTTGTCCACGCTAGATTTGATGCCCTTACGCATTTTGCTTGTCGTCTGCTCAACGTGCCTTAAAAAACTATTTGAGTGAACGCTTTTGGACCTGTTACCACAATGCAATCCTGCCATGCATCGGTACTTCTCCACACTGGCTCATTGCTCTACCTTAATTTTGTGATTTGACTCTGGGCCCATTTGAGTTAACGCTTGATGGGCTGGGTTTTCTGATGGGGCAAGTGAGCCTCTTTTCTTCAAAAAAGAAGAAACGGCAAGTGAGCCTAGTATTGGGCTGCAAGCGCTATCTCGCCCCAGGCCCACCTCGGCCTGGACTCCATCATATACGTCCATATCTGATCGGTCGGCTCGCATCAGCCCGCGGCACTCGCCACTGCCAAGCCCACTCGCCGCCTCCACGCCGCAAAACCACCGCCGCCCCCCAAACCCTATACCCCCGCCTCCGCTTCCTCGCCTCCCGATTGCCGGCTCGGCTTCCTCCTTGTCGACGCCGAGGACTCCACGTCGCCCTCCACGCTCAGGCCTCGCGGGCGATCAGAGACGGCAGGGAGACCCGTTCCGTGCGCTCCGTCGAGCCCAGCTTCGGCGCGGTAATTAAGAAGCAGGGGAGGAACCTGCCAAAGCGGCGAGGTCCAAAATGAGCGACGACGTGATATGGCACTGCATCCGCCACAACCACTGCAGCTTCATGGCCAAGTACGTAGTAGCCTTGTTTTTTTCCTCTCTGCTCTCGTCTCGGTTTCGATTTTGTGTGTATTGTTGTTTTCCGATGATAAATCACATCTGACGGCGGCGGTTTCGTGGGTGGGTTGAGCAGGATCACGACAGGGATATTCTGCCGCAATCCCTACAACGCGACGGGCATCTGCAACCGGAGTTCCTGCCCCCTTTGCCAACAGTCGCTATGCCACCATCCGGGATCATGATGGTGATCACTGCAATGCAATGCTTCTTCCTTTTTGTGTTAATTTGTAATGATGTAGTACATGGATAGAGCTGCAAAACATGTTCAATAGCTCCTCTTGCGTCCAAGGTCACCCAAGCACTCAACTCAGTATGGCATAGCAACTAGCAAACCAATCAAATTCAAAGCCTCTTTTACTTTTGCAAACCAATCAAATTTGAATGCTGCACTTTCCCATCTATCACTAGACTGGAAAAAAGTGAGTTAGTTTTGTAGTTATTCTTTCTGGAGATGACTAATCTTTTTCATGGAATTAGTTAGTTGTGACTCTGGTTGTGATTAATCATTAATTAAGAAGATTGCTTTGGCTGAACCTATTTCATTCTCTGTACTGGCCATAAGGTCTGATTCTGCTGGCTGAGTGCCACACTCTGTGCTGTGAACTGTTTGTGTTATAATATAAAGCAGGGGGAAACCTCTTTTCTAAAAAAGAAGATGAGTGCTTTGTGGAGTTAAGAATACTAGAGTACTGCTTTGTAACTATAAGTGTGTAAGTTTGTTTTCTTTGTGTGAGAACAAATTATGCTGGGATCTTGCGGTGGCTAACAGATCTACCAATTCATTGCGCATCTTTATTTTTTCAAGATATGGACTATTAATTTTGAGGAGCATATGCTTATTGTTCACCAAAATCTTGTTTCTGATGTTATCATGTTATTTTTCTTCCTCAAATGGTTACGCAGGTGTTTTCTATCTGTACATGAAAACTGCTGAAAGAGCTCATCTGCCAAACAAATTATGGGAGAGAGTCAAACTGTCGAAGAATTATGAGAAAGCAATGGATGTCATAAACAAGCATCTTGTATGCATCCCTAGACATCCCTAGACACTAGCTAACTACTGCTTCTACTTAAAATTTAGAGTATTTAGTCTAATTTCTTGCCTCTTTTTGGTCATGAAGGAATTTTGGCCTAAGTTACTTGTGCACAAGATCAAACAACGGCTGACAAAAATGACTCAGTATCGTATAAGAATGAGGAAACTTCAACTGAAAGTGAGGTAGGCACTTCTATTTTAAATACTCAGTTATAGCATAATATAGTTTAAGGATAACATAATAACTAATTCATGTCTGATTCTGTTCAGTTGGTATCACTGTGTTCTTTTATATTGATTTACTAAAAATGGTAAACAAGAAGGTGGATCCATATGTACATTTTTGAATCAATTTCTTTTTAACTTTAGTAGAGCCTCTGAATTTCAGGCTGAGACAATATTCATTTAATACCATTCAAAAAAACAATATTCGTTTAAGAATAGCAAAGAATATAGAAAAAATATTCCAATGTGGAAGTAGTTATGTGTAAGCTCACGAATTTATATTGCAGATCATGAAGGAGAGGACTATTGCATGAGAAATGCCTTGTGCGTAGTTTGTACAATCCTGTTGAAAACATTAGGACTTTAGTTTTCCAGATTTTAGGTTTCTATGATTATTTTATTGTTAAAATCTCTACTCTGTTTTGGATTCCCATTTTATGCAATAGTGTAGGCTGCATCAACCAAATTTTGTGTTAACTGCTTGTTGGGTTAAATGAATTAGACCAAGTCCTTTATTATAGGCAGGGATTTTAGTGTAATTATTGGGACCTAGTTCATGCCAAATGAAGATTAGACAAATCCTTATCAACCAAATGATTGAACCTAGCTCATGCCTACTAAAACTAACACTAAGGCCATGTGATAGGCATGGTGTTCTATAGAATCCTGTTCCATCTCCCACCCTATGAATTTGAGATAGGCTTATATGTGAATTCGAAGGTTGTGGAATCTCAAATTCCAAGCCAAATAGCATAATCCATTAGAGATTCCAATTCCTCCAAAATGAAAGCATCCAGACGGGCCCTAAGTGTAGTTATTGAAATTCTGAATTCTGAATTAAGATGGGTTTAGAATGTGATATGCCAAATGTTTATTGAATTCTGAATTTTGTCTTGAGGTGTATTCTTCTGATCCTTGCTCTGCTTGCTCTGATCTTGCTCTGCTTTGCTCTGATCAATCGCCATTTGTCTGTAGCTAAGTTTCATCAGGAAATGAGTCATCTTGTGATGCGTTTTTTAACTTCCTCAACATGATAAGTTGTTTGACATATGCCTCCATTCTTTTAGGGAGAAGGTTGTGACAATGCCCAGGAAGCAAACACACAGCGTGATTCGGAGATTGGACAAAGCTGAAAGGGCTGCTCAACTAGAAAAGGTTATTTTTCTTATATAGTTTCTCTTTTATCATTTTCTTTGTCCATTGTCACACAGTAACATATGCTTTGTTTTCATGCAGAATATTGAAAATGAATTGAAGGAACGCCTGACGAAAGGTGTTTATGGTGACATCTATAATGTTCCCTTCAACAAGTTTGGTGATATTCTTTGATATGGAAAAAGGTGAAATGCCTGAAGCTGAAGAAGAGGAGGAAGAAGTAAGCATTGTACTTAGTACCTACCTGCAGGCACGGTTTGTTTCTATGTTCTTTGTATTCACCAGCTTTGACATGTGTTCATTTTCATTTGATAAAACAGGAAGGTGAGATAGAATATGTCGAAGGTGATGATATAGAAGAGATGGATGACATGGAAGATATGGAAGACTTTGAAGGCCTCAGTGATGGTAAAGATGTTTTGCTGAAACTTTCGATGTCATGTCTTATGTACTTCATTATAAACTGTCTCGGGCTCTTGTTCTGCTAGTATGTGCAAGGTGCAGCACTTGCATGTAAAGGATTATAGTGTTAAACTGTTAGTCTGTTACTGTAGTCTTCTTTTTTTAAAAAAAAAATGTAAATTGGTTGCAGGAGGCACAGATGAAGATGATGTTTTGATGATCCAGTATCAAAGAAACCCAAGGGATCATCTTCTCATTCAAAGCAAAATGCCGGGAAAAGGTCAAGGAAGGTTATGACAGAGGTAAATTTTCCATGTACCAACTTAATCTCAATATTTCCTTAGTTTTTCTCTTGCCTCTCTGAGATGTGTAGTAGCCCCGAGAGTTATCTACTCTGCCTAGTTTTTCTCTTGCCTCTCTGATACGTTTAGTAGCCCCGAGAGTTATCTACTCTACCTAAATGCCCATCTGGCCATCACAAAATTTGATTGTTTACTTGGCAGTCGTCACATATCTATGTTATAGTAAAGTGAGTTGCTTGTAGGATACTGCCCAATATTCTTGATTATAACACTGTTCAAAACTTCATGGATAGAATCATCTGTGATGAAATTTGTTGAAAGCATGTTGTTGTTATTAAATTGCCTTTGTTTGAGGAACGAAGTCAATGTTGTCAAAGTTGGTTTGGATTAGCTGAGTTCTTGGTTGGTTATAAATTCATTTCTTGTCCATCTATGACAGGTGGAACAAGATGAAGAGATAAATCCGAGGCAGAGGCAAAGGGCATGAATGTGAAATCTGCAAAATGTAATGCCAGTTCTATGTTGTTAGATGCCGGTAGCCACTTTTTTGTTGTATGTTTGATTACTTACATTCACACTGTAGCGGAGAGAATTCACCTGTGGTCCCTGTTTAGTTGGCAACTTTGGTCTTGGTTTACATGTCTAAAAACGGATTCTAGCTTAGTTGGATGTGGAAACCATCTAGTTCTTGAGGCGAATTTAGGTATCTGTTTTGTAACGAATATATTGGTCAAGTTTTGTTTTTGTTGCGAGGAAGCCCGTCCATTTATCCATCTAAGCAAAGATTTTTCCAAGAAAAAAGTGGTCAACTGTCTGTGTGAATGGATTGCGTGAAATTAGGGTTAGCTACTCCTTGGTTGGAGTATAGCACTAGAAGCGTTGCCATCGCAGGTGGGTAGCCCAAATCTAGAAGCGTTGCCTCCCAGGTGGGTACCCAAATCTTATCTTCCATCTCTGTTTCGGTTGTGGTTCACGGGGACGGACTCGTTTAGGCAGGTGAAAATAACATTTTTAAAAACAATCTACAACTACTCTCTCTATCCCAAATTAGTCATTTTAACAATCTTCAAGAGTCAAAGTATACATTGACTAAATTTATTTTATTAAGATAATAACATTTATGATGCCAACTAAATATTATTAGATTTTTTATTATTTATATTTTTATAGTATACCAATTTATATAATAGATCTTTGTAATTTATTCTATAATTAACTTTAAATACTTTGCCTCTACAAGATTTTTTGAAATGACACAATTGAGATGGAGAAGTATAACTATTCTTTCCTTTCTTTCTTTTTTTTTGTGGAACTTCTTTTCCTTTTTCTTTGAGCGTCATCATGACGATAGGCTGGAAAATGGCCGCATATTAACTTTTTTACTGGAACATAATATATTCTAGTAGTAGATAAATGTTTAAGGATTGTTTGGAACAGAGGAATTGAAAATGGAGGAATAGAACATAAGAAAAGGATAGGAAACCAAATGTGTGAAAACAGACAGAAAAACACAGGAACAAGTCATAGATATGTGTTTGGAACTCAGGAATCTATACCACAAAAATTGGGAAAACAAAAGGAGTGAAGAACCGTTAGTGTTAGATTAATTAACAGAACTGTGGCAAAAGAATTGTATGTTTGGGGAATGCTCTCGTGTCTTGCTTTAGTAAAGATAAAAAAAAAATTGACACTTACACATGGGGTCCATGGTCCATGCAACACCCTTCTTATATCCATCTACCCACCGCTCCTAGGCTGTCCTAGCTTTGCGTCAGGCGGTGGCTAAGTTTTTTTTTTTTTTTTTTTGACAACAAACAACTCATATATTAATATAAAGCCAGCCAGTCTTACACATTGGCCTCCTGAAAGGAGCAAATTACAGAAAGAAACCCCCAGATCTAGAAAAACCAACCAACGTCGGGTAGCTCGCCGGCGAGCTGCAGCAGCATCCCGAGGACGCATAGTTGCAATGGGGCGGAGGGGCTTCACGAAAGTGGAAGCTTGCAGTGGTCGACGGCAACGTCACGCCGAAGTATCGTCGACGGCCCAAAGGTGAAGGAGAAAGCGGCGTCGGCGGTAAAAAGTCGTCGTCGTCGGAGCGGTGGGAGGCCACTACCCAGACAGTGGCGCAGAGTCTTCCCTTGATAAACATGTAGGGATGAAGACGGGCTGCTTGAAGGACGGAGGCGAGGACGGGGACGGTGAGCGGATGGGAAAGCGGCGGCGGATGTGGAAATGGTGGATGCAGATCCCGGCGGAGGCGGATGGGGGAGAAGGATGGAAATGGAGGAGAAAGATCTGCAGGGGCGGCAGTGGAAGTTTATTTGTCAAACTCACTGAGGCATAGTAGCTACCGTCGACGAGGTAGACCGTCCCATGGCGGCGATGGCGACGGCGGCGATTGGCAGCACCCGGCGGAGACTAGCCAAACATAGGCAACGTAAAGAGAGAAAATAAAAAGAAGAAGAGAAAAGAAAAAAGAAAACCCATGGAAGACTTCCAAAAGCGTCTCCCAACGAGGTGTCCTGCATGCAGTGCATCAAATGGATTGAGCAGGACACGCATGACCGATGCATGTGAGGCCTGTTGTGGTGGCAGACTGCATGGTACTGGTGGTGGGTCCCATGAAGTGTGTTGGAGACGGAAACCCCCCTGGATCTGGATCACGAGGAAGCTGCAGGGCCCTTTGGGCGGCGTTGATGAGGAAAGCATGCATGCCGCCGCCATGGCTGGGGCGTCCTCTGCAGCAAGCCACGCGCAGACGGTGCGCTCGATGCCGGAGTGGTCGCACCAGGGCCACTCAGAAATGGAGCCGCCGCCGACATCGACTACATCAGCAACAACCCGGTGAGGTGACCAGGGGCGTGGATTGACCACCACTCGGCTTGTGAGATCTCCCATGGCCGTTTCTAGACGCCGGCAAGACAAGCTCGCCGGAGAAGACGGAGTAGGAGACGCCGCCATCGCCATGGACAGCACCTCCGTCGAGCCGGGCAGATGGGCGCGCACACGGGCGGCCCAACATCCAACTCCACCGCCCTCGAGTGGGGGCGGGCCGTAGCAGCAGGGGAGCGCAGATCGACGCCTGCAATAGCTAATACCAGCTTTCTCCATGGCTTGAACTTCGTAGCAGATGTAATGGCCATCTAGGCTTTTATTTGGCTAGGGAATATCACAAGGAGGAGGAGGAGGAAAGGAGAGGGAGAGGGGGGCCGGCTCACCTGCCCTGCCATTGCCGGCGAGCACGCCGGGGAGGGGCAGGGGGCCGGCGGCGGAAGAGTGTGGGAGGCTAGAGAAGGAAGGGAGGGAGAGGACGGCATTACGCCAGGCATTTCGCCACAAGCAGAGATCGCACCGCGTAATCTAAGTTGTCCGATGAGTTGTAGTAATGACGGAAGCTGCCTCGGACTTGTACGAAGGAAAAGAAAACAAGAGCTGGAGGTGGATTTTTCATTTCCCGTGAAAATCAACATCTTTTGACGCAGGGAAGGCTCAAAGGGCTTTATGTTTCCTGCGTTCCAAACTGCACTTGCATCCTTTTCTCTTCGTAGCCCTTAGGATGAGAACAAAAAATCTCATTTAAGGAGGAGTGTTTGATAGATATAGCATTCCTCCACGTAGACATTCCATAGGCAAGTTGACATTAACTTTGGATGTAAATTCAGTTAACCATCGTAGCCACACAAAGGTGGTTGGCGAAATATTGAACGGTTGCACCCATAGCACTGACCATGTCCCTCTAATTATGCTTCAAAAGAATGACATTAATGTATGTAAAAATGGATTATATGAGAAGACTCTCCTATAACTTTGAACATAAGAAGGTGCTGCTTCAAACCGGCCGAACAAAGAGTCCCGGAGCTCACCGCTTTACCCGGTCACACCGTGAGAAGCTTGGCAAGATTAATGTATGTAGCCTAGAGACATACAAGATTGTAACTAATTTGTAAAAAGAACATTCTATATGTAGCAAAGGTCCATAAGAGACTAGAAGTGATCAATCTCCTCAATGCGCCTATACTGCTCCCTCCATCTCCAAGACCCACAACCTTTGTTCTCCATATTCTCATCTTCTATAATTAAGCTTTCTCCGCTACATCACCTTGTTTCACCATCGCTCACTTGTGGTAATGAGTCATCATGGCCCATGCCCATGCTAACTTTTTCTATGTTAGGGCATCACTATAGCGCTTAATCACCTGTCCCAGGGCCTCCCATTAAGCCTAGAGAATAACACAAATCTAGAAACACAAAGCCGACCTACTTCAATATAATTGGTGTCTCATGTATGGCATGCCTTACTGATGCAAAATTCTTATGGTTAGCATAATTACAACGTATTAATTCCTACTTTGTGCTTCTATAGTCATCCATGTCATCTTAACAATCAAGCCTTAGTTGTTTGCAAGGTTATGATGTCACACTACAATATCAAGGAAAATGCTAGCCATGCATGATATCCTTTCATTGTATCATCATCTACAACATTAAAGACTCAATGAAGTTGTGAGATATAATAAAGGTCGCAAGGAGCTCAATGCCATGTTAGTATAATGGTAGTTTGTCATTACGATGCAATCAATATGCAATCATTCACCATTTTCATAGTGCCATTTATATAGGCCAACCAGCATAATATGTAGGACCATGTAAGTTCCTATTACAATACCATATACAATACCATATCGTGTCATATATAGTTTATCTCAAACCCGTCTTACATTTGTGTAATACTTTTGCTTGTCAATACATTGTTTTGTGTTGCCATTCTTAGTATATATGCTTGATCCTTTAATGAGCAGCACCTAGATAATTAGTCGCTTTTAGTGATACATGTTTCATCCATTCCATGTACCAGGAATGTGGCTCTTCTTAGCTGAGCGAGAGAGAAGAGATAAAGGAGAGAGAGAAACCACACACGTATGGGTTTTCATTTAACTATTTTGAGCCGCCGTTGTTTTGGGTACTAAACATTTTACTCGTACACCCACTTAAAACCACATATAGTTATCACTAGGCAGTTGGAGAAATTTTATAATGCACCATAGGTCTTCGAGACTTTTCCTTTAATTCCCATATGGATTCATGAACTTCCAAAGTGATATGAATCATTTAACTTTTCAATACTAAACATGTATCGTAAAATAGATGATTATGTGTTCTCAGATATCCCAATAGAACAGATTGCGGGTTGATTTTTTTAAACTTAAAAGGTCGCTTTCTCGCGAAACAATCAATGCCACGCTGGCAACACCCCTCGAAGCCAAGGCCAGAGGGAGCAAAACTGCCGAGGCACGTGGCAACGCCTCTAAGCTTTAGCGCGCCCGCTGGAGCAAAACAGCCCAAGCCACGTGGCAATGCCCTCGGGCTTTCGCGCCGCCGGAGCAAAACAGTTGATGCCACGTGGCAACGCCCTGCTGGCCGCCGAACATTTCACGGTAGGCTTTAACGAACCTCGATTTATCTGTGAATTTTAAATTGCAAGCCCATGATATTTTAAGTCTCGAGTTGCTGTCTAGTTTTACAAGACCAAGGTTACATATGAATATATGATTTTACAAGACCAAAGTTATATATGAATATATGATTACAATCAAGTTATTGTCTAATTTACAAGATATTTATATTGTGATTGGTGTTTTTATACAATATATATATTTCTTTTTTCAAGAAGACTGGACTGGAGTTTGTTTTTCTAGAGTGGAATTGATCCGCCTGATATTTTTTTCTCTAATTAAATCATGTTATAACTGTCTCTTTTGTTGGTAAAAATCATTTTTTCCCCCAAGTATATCAGTGGAGTTGGGAGGACCCCTGATCTTCAGTTAACCCACAATACCGTAATCGATCTCCCTTCTCCCCTCGACGCCTCGCCCCGCGACGCGGGCCGCCCTAGCGTGCTCCTCCTCCTCGTCCTGGACGATGTCCTCCTCCTCATCGCCGACGAGGTGAGCTGCACACCTCCTCCACTTTGCCTCGGCGCCCAGTGCCGCCACCTCGCCGTGACGTCGGCATTCTTCACGAGCGCCGTCGCGCCGTCGCGCAGGCCGAGGACCTCCCGTCGTCGGATGCTAGGAGTCCCCCCGCAGCGGATTCGGCTCCTCCCCGATTCGGTTCGTCGCAATCCAAACCGCTCTACCCTACTATTGTTTGTGATTATGTTATCTGTTTGGGCATTGATCTTGTTTGCAAGTCCATTTTTTCCCTCCTAATACAATAAGATTACTGTTCTGTTGATTCTTTCGTGAACCTGAAATCGATTCTGTTCCTGCACTCCTTATGGCATCCAAACAGGAATTTTTCTGCATTTCGAATCTGATTGTGATGATTTTAATGGAAACATAATCTGTTTTTAATGGAAACATGGATATTGTATTCAGTGAGAAGTGTAAGCCTAGATATACATTCCTTAAAATGTGGAGATCCGGTGAATACTGTATTTGACATTATTGAGAACTATGTATGTGCATTGTTCTGAACATTTGATGAGCCCCCCTTCCATTAAGTGTTTTTGATTCAAAAATACAGTAGCTAAATCCAGCTCTGAATCCCCTTTATTTCTTCATTTTTGGTCGAGGCCTGTTCTGTCCATGCCCTGTCAAAGTTTCTTTTCAAAAATGTCAAAAGTTTCAGAGTTTTATTCTTGCTTTATGATTTTTGATAAAATATTATTTTGCTTTATGATGAAACAAGACTCATAAAAACTTACCTGCAGATATGGAGTGCAACAGAGATGACGCGGTGCGATCAAAGGATATTGCTGAAACAAAGTTCATGGAGAATGATATTGGTGGTGCAAAGAAGTTCGCTCTCAAAGCGAAGGCTCTTTTGAGCCACTTGAGGGCATTGATCAGATGATTGTAGCCTTAGATGTCCATGTAAGGGCACAGACAAAGATTGCAGGGGAGAATGACTGGTATGGGATCTTAGAAGTGACACCAACGGCTGGTGAGGAGACAATCAAGAGGAAATACAAGAAGTTGGCCTTCCAAACTCATCCTGACAAGAATAGCTCTGTTTGTGCTAAAGCCGCTTTTTTTACCCTCATCTCAGATGCCTGGAATGTGTTGTCCAATACTGCTGAGAGGATGATGTATGACAACAGGAGGCGTATAAGTGTGCCATGGCAGTGCATCAGAATAACTTCAAAGCAACTGCCAGTAACACTTCAAACTCCTATGTGTCAAGTGCATAGATTTTGCGACATTGACAGAGAGAAAACCGGCACCCCACCCGGCCTCGCGAAGCAACAGAAACATTCTGACACAGTGCCGCTCATGTATTATGACCTTCAGTACTCCAGGGAATACCTAAACCACATTCTGAAGTGTCATAAATGTCATGCAGTGTTTGTTGCTACTGAAGCTGAACCACCAACTTCAAATGTTCAGTTTTACCCTTTGTGAGCCTATGGCTACTAATAATAACATTGGTGGCAATACAGTTCCTGGCATGGCTGCAACATGCAAAAGTAACAGACATACGGTCCAACAAAACATTTGACAGTATTAGAAAAGAGGAGGAAGCTGGGACTAGTATTCCAGCAAATAAAGAAAGCAAATTGCAGAGAAGTTCTGCAGCACGCTGCAAGGAAACATGCACATGCAGTCTCTTCTGCCAGACGAGCAAATGCAGCAACAAGGGTGCATGAAGCTGCAAAGAGAAACATGCCAATGCTGACAAGCAAGGAACCTGTCAGTCAGCAACCCCTACCCTGATGGTAATGGATGCAAGCCAGTATGCTCCAGCAAAAGAAAGCCTCGCTCAACCTTAAAAACATCAGGGGTGCCAAGAAACGCAAAGTGTCTTCTGGTGGTTTTAACTCTGAATCTTCTTGTAACACTGGAAGGACCAGCTTTTTGTAGAGAGCTCATGAAGAGACATCCGTAGTATTCTAATTGGTGGGGAAGCTTCAAGCTCAGAAATTGCAGGAACTCAATAGCAAGAAAGCCAATGTGAAAAACAAAGAAAAAGATGCAGAATAGTAAGAAAAGCAGTGCAAAAAGGGCATGCAACATTGAAAATTGTGTCAATAAAATTGAGATGAAGCAAAGCAGTTCAGTTGATCCAAAAACAGATGTCCTGGATTTATTAGCAAAAGGGTTGATTCAGAAGAAAAGGAGAGGGAGAAGTGCAGTAAACAGTTAAGGTTAGAAGAAAAGGTGAAGTCATGGCAATGGAGGATACCTGAAGTACGCATAGTATACACGAGGAGAAACCGCAAGCAACACAAGAAGGAAACTGGGAGATGAAGTAACTGGTGCTAATCCGGCAACAGAGCACCATACGCCTGCAAAATATGGCTGCTTGAACCAAGAAAACGTCTCCCCGATGAAGGCTCTGACGAAACGCCTGTCCCTGACGCAGATTTCTACAGTCTCCCTGATGCAGATTTCTCCAGTTTCGTGATCATTCGAAAGTTTATTTCAAAATGGTCAAGTATGGGCCATGTATGATGAAGAAGATGGTATGCCTCGCTACTATGCTGTGATAAGAAAAGTCATTTCCACCTGCCCTTTAAAGTTAGAATAGCTGACCTCAAAGCAAATGACTGCAATGAGTTCGAGCCTCTAATTGATCTCATATGGATACCCAAGATCTGCGGTGAGTTCAAGGTTGGTGTGTCCAGACTTACTGACCAAGTGAATATCTTTCTCACATAGGGTCGAGTGTGACAAAGGTCCAGGAGGCATCATCAGAATTTTTCCTAAGAAAGGTGATATCTGGGCTCTGTACCAGAACTGGTCTCCTGACTGGGATCAATTTACACCTGATGATACGATTTACAAGTATGAACTGGTTGAGGTTCTGATAGCTACAACCCTGCCAAAGGCATTTCTGTGATGCCTATTGTGAAAAGTTCCTGGGTTCGTGTCAGTGTTTCAAGTCCCTTCACGATGCACCGAAAAAGCTGGAGGATACCAAGCAGAGAGATGATGCGGTTTTTCACACCAAGTGCCATTCCATGTCCTAACTGGAGAAGAAGCTCACAATGTTCTAAGGGGTTCTATGAATTGATCCAGGCTCAACTCCACAGGAGCTTCTTCATGTAGTTCCACCACCTGGCGATGCTAAATAAGTTTGCACTTGAAGCTGGAGCTTGCTCTGTACTTAAGTTTTGTGTTTTAAACTTTTAACCTTTGACCTAGCAGCAGTTCGGCAAGCTGTTTCCTTTGTTTTGAAGTGTAAATTACACACCCTATGTCGTGCTGATGTAGCAGGTTACTATCAGGATTTTGCAGATTTAAATTGTCGTGTACAATGTGCTCAGTTCTCGTTCTCGATGCAAGCTTCGAGAGCTTTTAGAAATCCATGGCTATGCCTTTCTGTTTTCCCAACACATTTGCACCTCAGTATGTGATTTTTTTTCCACCGTGCCTTTTTAACTGTTAATTATGCTGTTATTATGTTTCCACGCATTGATGCTTGTCAAAGTTGATTTGGTAATGTTTTTCTCCTTAATATGCCTCGCCTTTCCTACAGTTGACGTCTTCGTTTTTCCAAATATGCGATTCATTGATGCCTGTCAAAGTTGATTTGGCATTGTTGATGTCGTGTTTGTTTTTCCAAATATACGATTCGGTATGGACAGCACGAATCAATTATTCAATTAGTAGTAGCTAGCTGCAGAGGCATCTTAGTTTCAGAAAGCTCTGGTTGGAAAATTGCTGGTGCTGTCCAGCAGCCAGTAGGAGCTGAAAATCATACATTTTTACACCGTTTGAGCTTATGGGTGGAGCTTTTATACCTCTGAAATCAGAATCGTATACAGTAGGTATAATAATTAAGTAATTGTTTGTTTCTAAATTATAAGTCGTTTTTTTTTGGTAGATACATGTAGATAAATAGTAAAATGGATAAACAAAGAAAAGTCAAAACGACTTATTTTTGGAACGGAGGGGAGTATATCCCTACATTTTTGCATCAACATTATATATATATGTATAGGATATTATTCATCTGATCAATGGTTCTTGAAATGACAGAAATATTAACGTTGCTCGGCGAAAAGAAATATTAGGCCAAGTCACAGGGGACCGGATCAAAATGCTGTCCCACCACTGCCTTTTGAGTTCGTGGGCCGATACGTATGTAGGATACGGCCCATCCAGCCCAACAAGCGGCAGCCGGAACGGCAGTAACCTGCCCACCCCGGTGCCCTAAAACCCTCCCAACCCCAGACCGCTTCGCGCCGCGCCGCCTCCTCACTCGCGCAACGCCGAGCCGCAGGCGCAGCGAGCACCCCTGCTTTCCGCCGCCGGCGGCAAAGCCTACGCGCCGTGCTGCCTAGGACGCACGTGACGCCCAAGGAAGGGGTGTATTTGTTTTCAGCTGAGTTGATTGGGGGACTGTTCTAGGAGGAGATGTTGGTGCTTCTTCGAGAGACCCCGCGGGTTCGCCCTGTTCAAGGTGCTTGATGAGGGAAGCTCGACAAGGTCGAGGTGAGTGACCGCCGCTGCGGATTTCTAAGTCTGGCTTCGATTGGTTTTGTTAAATTTGGTCTGTTCCGTGCTTGTTTTTTGAAAGTGTCTGTGCTGTGTCTTTCTGTTTCTGTTTGCAGGATCTATGGAAGGAGTTCACAACGTCGGACTCAGCGAGAAAGGTTTGTGATTCTCTTAACCTTAGGAGGACAAACGATTTTTGCTTCTGTACCGTAGTTTTCTTTCTGAGTTCTGACTATTATATTGAATTTTCGTGTAGGTGGTTGAGCTGAAGGCTTTCAACAAGTTTGAGAACACATCTGACGCCCTATCTGCAGCAACCCTGATTATTGATAGCAAGCCTAGCAAGGGTCTGCGCAAGTTCTTGCAGAAACATTGTGAGGGTGAAACATTAGCTGTTGCTGATTCTAAGCTTGGAAATGCTATAAAAGAAAAGCTGGTCAGTAGTATTTGTCAATTTGTTACATTTTTTTTAGAATGCAGAGCCTTCCTTACATTTTTGTTGTGCCTTACATTTTTATTGCGCTGTTGCAGAAAATCGACTGCCTTCACAATAGTGCTGTGATGGAGCTGATGAGAGGGCTAAGAAATCAGCTCACTGAGCTTATAACTGGGCTGGGTGCACAAGACCTTGGTCCAATGAGCTTGGGATTGTCGCACAGCTTGTCTAGATATAAGCTCAAGTTCAGTCCTGAGAAGGTGAGTCTTTTGTCAGTGCTGCTGGCCATCTTATTTATCATGTTGCTATGTGCTCTGTTTCTGGCTTTTTATTGTGTCAGCATTTTTTGTGCTTGGCATGCATTATTTATCATTTTTCTTATTGTGCTCGTGCATATTTATCCGTTGATTGCCCTTTGGTGTTGCTATGTTATATAGCTTACATTTGTAACTCTTATAATATGTAACATCTAGCAAGTTTTGATTATTCTTCTTGATCTTTATTATTAAAGAATCCATTTTGACCTGTTTATGTGACTCTTTATTGTTTCTGTTCCACAGGTTGATACCATGATTATTCAGGCCATTGGCTTATTGGATGATCTTGACAAGGAGCTTAACACTTATGCCATGAGAGTTCGTGAATGGTATGGTTGGCACTTTCCGGAGCTCACCAAAATAGTTACAGATAATATACAGTATGCTAAAGTTGTGAAGATGATGGGCAATAGAGCTAATGCAGTCAACCTTGATTTCTCTGAGGTAATCATTGACATCCAAATATGATCTCCATTCTCCATGTGACCATGCGTATTAAGGAAGCTGTTTAGTAATAAGCTCTGTTGTTTTCAGATATTGTCAGATGAAGAGCTAGAAACACAGCTAAAGGAGGCTGCAGTAATATCCATGGGAACAGAAGTTAATGACCTTGACTTGTTAAATATCAGAGAGCTATGTGATCAAGTGTTGGCCCTTTCTGAGTACAGAGCGCAGCTATATGAGTACTTAAGAAGCAGGATGAACACTATCGCACCAAATCTGACAGCGCTGGTGGGTGAATTAGTTGGTGCCCGCCTTTATTGCGCATGGTGGAAGTTTGGTAAACTTGGCCAAGCAACCTGGTAGCACAATTCAGATACTTGGTGCAGAGAAGGTTTGTTTACTGCTTATGAATGGTTCTGGAACATTGTTTTAATTTGTGGCTCTCTTTTTTGTGTGTATCTACTATCTGGACCTTACGTGCATTAATGCTTAGTATGGCATATGTAAACATTATTTGCTTATGTTGTCTGCTAAAATCGTCTAAGATCTTGCAAATCATGTGAATTGTTTGTTCACTAATAATGTTGTAGTGATTTCAATTGATGGCACGTGTTAAACTTTATTTGCTTATGCTGTCTGCTAGAATTTGCTTTCTCCAGTAAGAAATAAAGATTGTGTTTCTCTACAGGCTTTATTCAGAGCTCTAAAGACAAAGCATTCTACACCTAAGTATGGGCTCATCTACCATGCATCCTTAATTGGTAAGGCTTCTCAAAAGAATAAGGAAAAATCTCTCGTTCTCTTGTTGCAAAACTGCTCTTGCCATCCGATATGATGCCCTTGGTGATGGTGAGGACAACTCTATTGGCACTGAGAGTCGAATTAAGGTATATGAACTGTAGAAATCATTTTGCTTTTCATAATTTGTATGATATAGATGGCCTTGTGACACGTTACAATTGAACAGCTTGAGACACGGCTTCAAGTTCTTGAAAATAAAGAACTTGGGAAATCTGCTGGTTCCACAAAAGGAAAGCCCAAGATAGAAGTGTATGAAAAGGACAGGAAGAAGGGTGCTGGGGCTTTGACGACTCCTGCTAAGGTAAGCTGTGTTTTGACATGTTGCTCTCCAAGGTGGAAAAAAAAACTTGAACAGTTGGGCTGAAATCTTGGCCGACACTTCAAGAAATAATATATTCTCCAGAACCTTGTGCTGTTCTAGTATTGTATTGTTTTTAACTCGTTACTGTAAAAGGGACCCAATCATTTTGCTAAACTATCCTTAGGAAGTACTCCTTTTATTTTGCTCTAAAAGTACTTACTGTACTAAGAAATGTGTTTTGATCTGATGCTTTGCTTTTGTTTTAGACATACAATCCTGCAGCTGATTTGGTGCTTGGACAATCCACTGAAGAAACGCCGAAGAAGTCAGAATTGGCTTCAAAGAAGAGGAAACATCATGAGGCGGAAACTGCACCATCAGCAGAGCCTGAAGAGGAGGCAATCCAGGAGGATGGTGATCAGGAGGATCGGAAGAAGAAGAAAAAAAGAAGTCCAAGGAAACCGAGGAGACTCCTGCTGTTGAAGCTGATGGTGAGAAGAAAAAAAAAAAAGAAGTCCAAGGGGGCCGAGGAGCTTGCTGTGGCTGCCTCAGAAGGTGAGAAGAAGAAGAAAAAGAAGACATCTGACAAGGATGGTGAGGATGTTGCAATGCAAAACCGAAGCGTCTGCTAAGAAAGATAAGAAGAAAAAGAAGAAAAGGCATGCTGATGATGAGTGAGGTGTTTACTCTTTATGGGAAAATAATGAACCAGAGGCTGGGAATGGCTTGTTCTGAAAAAATGGTTATCACAGGGTTAGAAACCATGTTGAGTTTAGTCTAGTGTTTTCGACCCGGATTGTATTCAAGTACTTTCACTTTCTGAATGGCTATGGTTGATTGATTTAAATTTTCCTGTTGCGATCTCATAAATAAATTAATATGATGATTGCTCATCGTGACTGTGCTGATGAGAGGCCTTCCATGCTCGATGCTGGAGAGATGCAACATGCAAGTTCTCTATTGCCTGGCACCCCTGCGATTCTGGAACGGAAGCTATATTTGTAGCATAGCCTTACGGCTCCTGTTCCTTGACGATAATAATTCGCCTCCATTCTTGTTATGGCCTTACGGCTCCTGTTCCTTGATGATAGTAATTCGCCTCCATTCTTGTTATAGCTGATCAGATCATTCATCACATCGAAACACAGTAGAGCATGCTTGTAATCTTGCACATTTTGCTAAAGAAGAAAACCCATTTTAGAAAAACTAGAAAACCCTGACGCCAAAAGATTCCATCAAAAGGTAATCTTGTACATTTTTGGAAGTGACGGAAAGGCACTTGACTACTTGAGGTTGCCTCCTTGAGATATTTGAACCATCTATCTAAGCTCCAACGTGTTGCCAGTGTGTCTTAAGATGTCTAGTTTTCTGCTAGTAATTGTGTTCTACGATGCATGATAGTATCTGTTTTTCTGCGTGATACAAGAGACCTGGATATATGTGTGAGCTTTTTGTACATCTGAACAGGAATCAAATACGGTTCCATGCTTTCTGGTGAGAGATTTCAGAACATAATAAGATACGAGGATCAAGAAGCTTCTCCAAATATCCCTGCATCTACATTACATATAAGATACTGTGCATAAGAAACCTACACTTTTGACATGGGACTAGTGTAGAATGTAGATGTCAGAATGACTGGAATCATACTAAGTGGCATCAAACAATTCAGGTATCAAAATAGCATCAAGTAACACAAAAATTGTAGGCAGCCTGAAACAGAAGTATGGGTCCATGCACCAGAAACAAAACATTAACATCCCGGTCTTTATTGTATAATAAACTCAGTTCTGGGCAGGTAACTGCAAGTTCAGAAAGATTACAAACTTAACAGGACACAGACCAAACATACCAAGACCATACAGATGCCTAGTGTTCCATTTTTTGACTTCCTAGCTTGCCCAATTGATGTAGCACTGACCCAAGTAGCAGCAGGTAATAAAAGGAAATGGTTTGATTGCTTCAGCGTGATACAAAACAAACCACAGTGATGCGGTTTTCTTGGAACTTGTCACAACAACATAGAAATATCTAAAGATAGACCAATGATATGAAATGACTAAAATATTAACGTGCTGGACCAAGGAAGGTAAATTCCATGTCAGGCCAAGGCACAGGGAACTGGATCAAACGCTGTGCCGCATGCTATCCATTGCTTTTTGCGGCTGCATGGTAGCATGCAATCAGGAACCTTCTGCCACTCCCTTTTCAAAAGGTTGTATGTAACGAGGCGGTTCATACGCTTCGCCTTCAAGGAGGGCATGAGCAGACCACTGTTGCCCAGGCATGTCATCTTCATGTGCTTACCGTAGAACTCTAAGCACCAGATATTTGGCATTCTGTCCACCTCCTTCCAGAGGAGAGTCATCTTCTGCAACTCCCATATGCAGGCGCGGGTCGCTGCATTTTTGCACAGCAGACCCACTAGCATAACCCTTCCCTGGAACTCGGCAAGTGTGTGATCAGTCAGATGCAGTGGCAGTGGGATGGCAAATTGCCTCCAAATCCCGGTGCTTACATCATATGACAAAACACCATCTGGTTCTGCGCACATGAAGTATAGCGTGCTGCCAACCGCCACAGGCTGTGACCTGAAATTTAGAGCAAGTGGAAGTTTGATGCTCTGAGGAAAATTTCAGGGCAAGACCACACATTCTTTGTAGAGTCATAGACTTCATAAGTCCCATCGTTTCCTAACCACATTACTTTGTAGCCATCACTAGAACTTCTTCCATTCAACACCATCCCTACCGCAACTCTAGACCACCCGTGGACTGATCTTGGTGGGATCTCCTTGAGTGATTGCATAAGAGGATTGCATATGTAGAAATTCTTGTGGCTCAGATCCAATAAACATACAAGGCCACCCACAGATGCCACTGGAATAACTATCTTTGTAGGAGTGAGAGGAACGGATGGGTGGTGCCATTTCTTCAGTGAAGGATCATACATTGCAACATTGTTGTTTGCATTCTCATGGGTGATTGTATACAACCATGGCAATCCACGTGGAGCTTCAGAGTACTGATGAGAGAAACTGTCTGAGCCCAATAGAGAAGACCACTTTCGGCAGACAGTGCGGAATCGAAAAATTGCAGCAACTGGAAGCCTTGCAATGACAGTTTCAAAAAAGATCTTCAGGGAAATCTCTCCAGATCTCTTGTTGCATTACTTCAGTTTTGTTTGAGGAGGGTGCCTTTTCACGGTTTTCGATCTCTCCCGATTAAACTGCGAAGGGGAGATTGGTTAGTTTCCATTATCTTCAGTAATTCCGAGTTGTATCCAGACCTTCCCCACAATAATCATCCTTGATTGAACCATGTTCGAAGTCAAGTAAATACCACCTGTAAGATATTGATAAACCCAGTTAATCCATCTTATTTATGGGGGAAACTAGTCCAGAGAGGGTATGAACAAGATTTTTTTTTTAACTGCAAAAGAAAAGGCATAATATAATCTATAAACCCCAGTTTAGCTGTTTACAACTCGAAGCATCGTTTTGGACAAAAATGCATACAGAAATACGAAAGCGTCATGTGAACAATTTGACAGAATCACTTGCATGAATGCACGATTCACTAAAATAGCCAAACATGCAGCTACACGATTACACTAAAAAATGAGTACTTTGAAACTGTTTTTCTCTGGCTTGTCCGATGGGAAATAAGAATCTATCAACTAGTTGGTTTTCTGTAATGCATAAGTATCAATCATGTCATCCATTTTTCCCATCAACATTCATCGACCCTCTCAGGCAAAAAGCCTAGAAAGGATATTTATATTATTTACCAACCAATCAGAAGTGCCCTGATCGACCAAGAAAATCATCAGTAACAATGGTCCCATGTGAATAATCTATATTCCTCCGTTCAAATTATAGTTCACTTTAGCTTTTCAGATACATTGCTTTTTATGTATTCTCCCATGAATAACTAAAACAAACAATGAAAAAAAATTTAAAAGTGAACTACAATTTGGAGCATTGGGAGTTATATATTCTTGTGAAGGGAAACAGAAGCACAAATGACGGGATCCTATGTGAATATGAGGTAAGTTGAAGCTGAGAGGATATTCCTTATGGTCTGACAAGCAATGCAGTGAGGACCTGTTTGGATTACATTCAGGCAAGATGCAAGAAGCTTTTTTCCAGGTGTCTGAATGGGTTCTGATCGATGCCTAGGCGTCCACTTGCCTAGGAGGAACCTTCAAGCAAATACACCCTCATGACCTAAGCAGGCATTGAACCAAAACTTGGAACTCGAGAATGCGCTTCTTATTGCCAAAACTCGATTTACATGCTGCAGGATGACAAGTAACTTTCCATAGAACAAACCCAGAAAGTCTAGCAAAGCAAAGAACTGCAAGCACGATGCTTACCAAAGCGTGCATAAGATCAATAGCAGTGACATAAGTGTTAGAATTAGTCGCAGCCACAGGAAGGGCATATTGCGTATTAGAATGGCATCTCGTGTTTCCACCGCATGCCCAGCTGAGCAAATCACATATTAGAATTAGAATGGCGCCTCGTGTTTCCACCGCATGCGCAGCTAAGCCCCGGCAGCATATGTTTACCAAGTCTACCTCCAACTAATAAAAACTAGTAAAGCACGTGAGTCGTGAGGTAAGTTGATTTCCTCGTTCCCCCCTTTGCTTTGGTCCCCCTCGCCAACAAAGCCCCAAAGTCAAACTGACGGGGATATGTTAAGATTATCATCATCCGCTGTCATGTGAGCTAAACTAAGCTAGGGTGGAGAACTTTTCCGGGCTCAATTCCATTGGGTTGCGTAAATAATCTTTGTCCTATGCATGGGGGCAATGCCAAAACCTGTGACCATAAACTAGCAACAGCGAAGGAAGTCAGCAAAATGTAAAAGTAAAGGGAGAGGGAGGGGTGACGGGATTGTTCCATTTCTACGGCGCACGCCTTGAAAGTCCTCCGTTCACCCCTGCCAAATCTAGCGCAATTGCGCAAAATAAGGGGGCACCAATTCGCGGAGACGGAGACAGTGGATCGATCGTGTAGGGAAATCGTGTGTCGCGCACACAGAGCCGAAGATCTGCGCGACCTAATCTGCTTGGGTAAGTGAAACAAGCAAGCGCGCGGCAGATCAATCAAACAAAACCAACGACAGGCAAACAAAAACAAGCAGCTAGCGAGGCCAGCAACAAACAAATTCGCGACGCGATTGCAAACCCGTCTCCCCCCACCGCAGCAGCGAGCAGATCCGCGCGAGGCGGGGGCAGTGATGGACGACGCGAGGTGGGAGAGTAGCCAAAAAGGGTGGGGAGCGAGAGGAGGAGGTTTTCGTTGGTTGGCCTTGCCTGGGGAGAGGAGGGTGGGCGTTGGCGCCGTAGAGGTCCCAGAGCTCCTGCACCTGGCCGACGAGCTGGCGCAGCGCGGCCCGCCTCCCCATCGCCGGGCCGCCGGCGCCGCGAGCCCGCCGCCGGCCTCCTCGCCGCCCGCGCGCTCTCCTCCTGCTCTTCCGGGTCGGGTTGGGGGGTTGGGGGTTCGTTCCCCGGCTCGCGCCCCCTCTCCTCCCTTTCCGCGCTCGCTAAATGGACGGGACCCGAACGGCAGCAGGTGACGGCGTGAGGCCCGTGCGTCGCGTCGCGCCTCGCGCGTGGCGTGTGCGTGCGCGCCTTGGCTTCGCCGTGTGGGTGCGGTTTGCTTTTGCTTGGTGGCTTGGGGTTTATAGATAGTTGGGTGTCGTTGCGTTGGGTGTGGTGCGGTTTAAGTAAGCATCAATGATGCCCTTTGTTTTATGGATGGATGGGATTGGATTGTGTGGAGGGAGGGTTAGAACGAAGGAGTAGTGTTGGAAGAGATTTGCGTGTTTGCGTGTGTGATGGCCATATATATATAATAATATAGTATATAGTATAGTAGGTTCATAATCATAGATAGCGCCATTCTTTTAGACAATGTCATATAGTAAGTAGGGTGCTATGGTATCCTGTTTCTGTCCTCAGCTTATACTATGTTGCTTTTGTTGTTTGGACCACGCTCTATATAAATAGTAAAATACATACATGATCCATGATGCGCGTACGTGGCAATATTTAAATTGGCGCCGTTATAGGACCAGTATATTTTTTAGAAGAACAATAAGAATATTTTTATTCTAGGGCCGGGAATTTATAGTATTCAACATAGGCATTAAAAAAATGAAAACGGTGAGAAACAATGCCACAACACAAGATAAATGAGAACGAAAGATCGGTATGATTTTTCAATTTATTTATGAAAATAGTATTACAATACAAAAGGTAACAACAGTTGTGACAAAAATCTCAAAATAATACTACAATGAAAGAAGAAGAAAAAAGAAATGTGTTGGCAAAAAGAGAAATGGTCATATGGCATGATTATTATTGTTGTTGATGCCCGGATGGACCGGTGTGGACAACATTATGGAAGGTGGCAACCGGGCGGCCCATGCATGCCAAAATCTTTGGTTGCGTAGCTTTGAGTGCTTTGGATCGCGACTGAAGTGATGAGCAGATTCGATCCCGTGGCGAATTGTCTCCCATCCATCCCGATTCCTTTAATCTTGATCTGATCATCCTCTGCCCGCCCGCGCCTAATCGCCATCATATATATTCAGGACCATCAGCGAATCAAATTGCACGCATTGGATGCAATGATCGCGTAAAGCCAATGCAAGTGTACTAGCTAGCGCTATTCTCCATTTCAGATTCAGTATATTCTACAAAGTTAAATTTATCAGATTCAGTATATTCTACAAAGTTAAATTTATCTAATCCTAATCGAATTTACAGTCATACAAAAACACATACTACATCGAAAACTTCGTCGATCGTTAATCTGTTCACTTCGTAATGCATGGTAAAATACATAAACTATATCAGCAAGCACGTACGGTAACACTTAGCTTGTGCTAATTCTAATGCTAATGACATCTGCAGGCGGGAACGAGGAGCGAGGTGGTTGATGGGCAAGTTTATTTGTAGCTGGCTTGCAAGTGAGCTTTCCATGATGATGAAAGCGATCGAGCGGCAGTCATCAGGCATCAGACTGCCGTGCTTGGGGGTTGGGATCGGCCGGATTTACTCATTCGCCATCATGGGCGCTTGGACGAAGGAGAACGAACCCACAGTGGTAACTTACCTCTACCTCAAAGTAATCATCATCCCCATAGTCCTCATCCGATCCTCCGATCCCATTCATCCATCCATCCATAATCCGATCCATCACGCAACACGGACTAGTTGTTGCGTACGTACGTATAGCACAAATAAAACGAACATCAAATTAAATACATGCTTGACCGGACCTAATACGGTTCATAAACAAGTACTGCATGCAAGCCCTCCCGACACGGGATTTTCCTCTGTCCACACCATATTGTTGACTGGCTACCACTAAATGAAACATAATTGGCGAAAATGTGATGACGGGATCTTTGTTGAGTGTTTTCTATCAGTCACTCACTCGGTAAAGCAGCTCTTGCCGAGTGCCCCTGTCCGTCCCCGGCACTCAAAAGCCACGGTCACCGTGAGCCTCATTGTCCACGTTTTTTTTTTTTTTTTTTGCCGAGGGTCATTTGGGCACTCAGAAAAGCCTTTGTCGAGTGCCCGACGACGTTGCCATCAGTGGCTTTGCCGAGTGAGCTATATCGTAGGCGGCACTGGGCAAAGCCTTTTGTCGGGTGTGTTTCCCGAGTGCCCCAAGTGGCAGGGGCACTCAGCAAAGCAGCTCAGTCCGGTAGTGTGAGCAAGCAATGTCCAAATTTTTCGAATAAATCTGATGCAATTTATCATTGCCTTTTCTTTAGTGTCCTCGAGTGAAATAAGACAATAATTTAATGATGGGGCGGATCTAGTAGCAGGAAAATAAGTTAGGAAAACCTTATGTCATTATCTTTTTCTTCGTCCCTTTCTTTCTAGCTTCTACGAGTACTAATTTAGTAAGACTTAGGAGGAGCTCCATGTTTAGAATTTGGATTAGCCATAGTGGGGAACTCGAGTCTATCTTGCTCACCCGGTGCAACATCCGCCCCACATTCGAAGCATTGCTTGGAGACATGGAGTTAGTATTAGCTTCGAGCACCTCTCTTTTTGTGAGTCTTCGACGGATTATTCGTGGAGATTAAAAGGCAGAATTTAGGACGAGGGGCACCAGAAAGCAAAAAGGAAGTGGTTCCACACGGTGGGTCGGTGGCCCTCACACGTGTGGAGGCCCGGCCCGACGCGACGAGGACGGGGAGCGCACGAGCCATCAGCATCAGCTAGCTGTGACTGTGAGCTGCTGCCTGTATGCTACACTGAGGCTGAGTGAGGCAGCAGCCAACAGCCCGTACGAGAGACCTTTAATTTCCTCGCTTTATTCTCTTCGAAAAAGAATTCAAATTCACTCACTCACACGCCCCACGCACCCTGGCGGTTGAATCCATCAACCATGCATGCCTCACTCAAAGATTACTACTACTACTAATCACCCAAAGATTACTTTCCCTAAAGCCGCCTTCTTTTCGTTGCTCAATTTATGCCTTTTCATTTTTTTCTTTTCTTTCTATCTTTTTTTTTGGCTCCGGTTGATAGATCTAGCAGCTTAGGGGAGGGTAGCTTTGGACGGCAGGGGATCATTGCATTGTTGAACCACTAGCCCATATTAGCTCTCACTCACTCTCATGGCCAGCTATCATTTTCCTTTGGCCCCTTTATTTCCTCTTCATTCAACAGTTGCTTCTTCCCTCCCCTTTTCTTTCCCCCGGACCCTTTGATGATCTACCATGCATGCCGTGTCCAGCTCCTTGGATCATTGCATTCTTGAAGGTTTGCCTGCTTGGACAGCCTCCCCGTGGTAATAATTAGCAATGATAATTATTCTCCTCCCTCTCTTGCTTTTACTAAAGCACTTCTTTCTTTCAGGCATAATAAGTCTTCATGACACATTATTGCCATTGGAAAGACGATTAAAGCCACTTCGATTATCTTTTTTTTTTTATCATGATATGACCAGAAATTTACTTGAAGGTAAAAAAAGTCCTTTGCTTCTCGTGCCTCCTAATTCTTTAGATGTAATCGAGGGTTTCCGGCTTCAAACATCTTCTAATGAAGCATCAGACCATATAAAAATAGATAGCGCATCCTCCAACAATGAAGATACATCTGAAATTCTTTGGATGTAATTGAGAGATAGAAGTGTCTAATTGTTTATGATCGAACACTCCTAACCCATCGATTAAAAACATCAAGCTAGAGTATAGCAACACAACCTCCACCCTCTCCAAAGATGGAGCTAGCGCCCGGCGGCCCGGTTCGAGCCCCACCTACAGCTCCCGAGCACGTGAAGTCCCTCTTGATCCTCCCTTCAATCTAAGCCGTAGATATAAAGGAAGGTAGAGCTGAGTTTTTCTTCTTCTGTGCTTAGATTTCAAACCTAATTGCTCCATTCTAGTCTGAATGGAATTCATTGATTGAATTGAATTGAATGTTTGATACTTTGATTTTATAATTTCAATTTTTGTGCTGCGCCTGGCCCCCCTCATGGCTCGCGGGGTCCAAGCGAATGTGTAGTGCATCTTTTTTTAATTTTTCTCATGATGTATTTTGTGAGTTTCATGGTTAATCGATGATTTGAATATAAGACTACTTCAAGCTATTATATATTTGTCTCTTTATGAGAGATGATAGTAAAAGTTAAGTCACTCTAGACTTTTTGTTCAACCCGCTCTAAAATTTTTCCTGCCTTCGTCCCTAGCCCTCTCCTCCCTTTTTTTCTTTACATTCATGTGTTTGATGAAAGGTTCAAAACTAACTCTTGTACCGGCTGTGGCAATCGTGGACAAGTCTTGTGGTTTCTCTAGCTTCCTAACCGGCGGTGGGTTGAGTCCTGCCAGAAAAAAGTTGGGTTGGGCGAAACCCAACCACGAAACACACACACACTAGAGTCGTCGTGAGGCAACAGGCAAAGCAATGCACGCACGCATCTGCAGTGGTTGTTGCAACACATTCTCCTCCTTGATCTAGGTAGCCATGTATCAGATATGATGAAGAATCATCATCATGATTGCCGATGCCAACAAAAGTAGTACTCCACATTATTCCAACCAATCAGTAGTGCCGCTAGTACTCTCTAATAAATCCAACCAATCTCACACTCTATTCCAAGACCAAAATAGATAATTAAGGGAAGAAAAATACACATGGTGGAGCTGTAGTGCCGGTAGGTAATTTTGTCATATGAACACGGAACCGCATTTGGTGCACAGCACAGCCACATCATCCACATCGCTGCTGGTGTAGTGTAGGTACCCTGACTCTGGACAAAATCGGAGGCGTGATCTGGTCAATCCAACGCAGGCAGGATCCTTTGCAAATGCAGCCAGCTGCTGCTACTGTCTCAGAAATTGGACACCAAGCCACCTCCACGTGTACGTGGTCAAAGCAGGAATGTTTTTTTTTTCTTTTTCATTCTGGTGGTGGTCCTAACAAGCCCTCATACGGCTAGCTTCGGTTTATCTGATTCCCCATCATTCTCGTCTAGACCCGGCCGGGGCAGCACCATTCATTCCCCTTTTTCCTTCCACGTCCTTTGATTATTGCCTTTTGAATCTTGACGATCACTTACTGTTCCAAATTATTCACCGTGCAGTGCAAGATCCATCGATTACCTAGTACACCACTAGCTGTATCCTTTCCTTTCTTTTCTTTGCACCAACGGTCCTTTTTTTTTTTTTTTGAGAATGACACAAAGACAACGCAGTGCGCACGCACACTCACCCCTTTTAGATCCATCGATTATTGAGCCTAGTCACCATTGGCGCCTCGTCTAGCAGTATCCTTTCGTTGCTTTAACGTCCCACCGGACCGCCCTACCATTGAACAGTCCAACAGTCCTTTATCAATTCTTTTCTTGCTGAATCCTTTATCAATTCTTTTCTTGCTGAAGCTCAACTTGTAAAAATTCACAATCTTAGGCAAAGTTTCTTACAAACAAGAGCCGCGGAAGAGTTACCGACCGAGTGTAGGCGTAGCGAGACGCGTCGGTGGTGACCGCGTGGCCCGGCCAGCAAGGACCTGAGTCCTGCCGGATTGTGTCGGTCGGGTTGGGTCGAGGTGGGGGTCGATCGCCGGCGAATCGTCAGACGAGGCAATGATCGCCGGCGTCGCATCGCCCTCTCGATCCCTGCGGTCAATGTCTCCCCCCCGTGCTGATGGTGCATGCGGTGACTGCTGTAGAAGTAGGAGGATCTGTGGGCGTGCCGGTGCGAGACCCACCGCCGGCAGCCGGCACCGCCGTCAACAACAGGCAGCGTCGGTCGGGTGTAGTGTAGCGGCCCATAAAGCTAGCTGAAACGACCGACGGACGACGGCCCGGCACGACCGCCGACGCAACAGGTGGGTGGAAGCGATTGGCGGATTCGACTGACGCGACGACGGCCGCGGTGTGCACTGCACTGCACTGCGCGGCTCCGCTCCGCGAGAGATCTCCACGATGGCGATTGGAGATCACTGATGGCGCCGTGCGCTATATAGCTCGTTCAAAATATCCATAGGAAAGAAATCAAACGAGCTCACACGGAAGAGTGAGTCGATCTGTGAGTGAGCAGAGCTTTTGAAAAACAAGACGTCATGATCAGATCCGAATGCCAGTGACTGCCAATTAATCGATCGAGAAACAAGCAGTAATCCGGGTGGTGGTGCAGGGGAGATGATTAGTGGGTGGTGGTGGGGACTGTTTTAATTTGTGTGGTTTGGGCCATGATTAACTTGGACCCCAAACCAAATGCATGCTGCGCTTTGGTCAAGGATCCCAATCATGCCGTGTGTCCGTGTGTCCATGCAAGGAATCGGGAATCGGTCCTCTTTCTACTCCATCCCCAGCTTTGCCTTTGCTAGTCAAGCCCATCATCATGCTCTATTTGCCTACTGCTGCTCTTTGCTCTCCTCTTGCTCCCCAGGCCAGCCACGGTGTTTAGCCTGACTGTCACTCTAGCTAGCTTCCCCGGCAATCTCCCACATGACGACGCTGTGGCCGGCCCTTCAGTGTCTGTCTGTCTTTCTGCTACTGCAAAGGGAGGAACAAGACGATACATCACTGTCTCACTGAATCCTTCCTGATACAGTACAACCACCATTTTTCCCGTGTTGCCTTACCTAAAAAAACCACTAGGCTACAAGCCTACAAGCACGGAAATGGGCCAGAAGCAACAGCATTTCCCTTCTTTCAATTCAGCCCAGACACTCCAAGCACTACAAGGCCCATCTGCAAGTACGGCCTAAAATTCCAGGACCCAAAACGTTGGGCCAACTACGAGCCCACGTCTCCCGCCTCCCCTTCCACTCCTTCGTTATCACCTCACTGCCTCATCTGCTCTCGTCTCTTCCTTCCCCCTCTTCCCCAAACTGCTCGTGCCGTTGCCTCCCTCCACTCCAGCGGCCTCCAGCGGTCCATGGCCTCCATGGCGTTCGCCCTGGCGGGGCCTTCAAAGGGCCTCACCCTGGCGCCCACCTCCTTCCTGCGCGGCGACCGCGCCTCGCTCTCCGTCGGCGGCGGCGGCGGCGCCGTGGGCGTGTCGGTGCCGGCGCGGCGGCTCACCATTCAGATGGCGCACAAGAAGGGGCCGGGAGCACCAAGAACGGACGCGACTCCAAGGGACAGCGCCTCGGGGTCAAGATATACGGTGACCAGGTCGCCAAGCCCGGGGCAATCATCATCAGGCAGCGCGGCACCAGGGTCCTGAACTCCTCTTGGCTCTTCCTTCCCCCTTCGCTTCCGCGTTACTGCTTTGCTTTGGATTAGTAAGACAACCTACGTAGGCTCTTGCCTGCGTGGATGATGCTAGCTTGTTGACTGGGCCTACTGGATGGATGACATAGTTCTCTCTGCCTAGCGTTTGATTGCTGCTCCTGCTGCTGCTGCAGGTTAAGCATATCAGACAGGTTAAGGAAAAACTTGAATTAACCACCTGCTGGGACCTTCATAAGGAAAGGATGTCGGCTTGTGAATGTTAATAGCTAGATTGCTTGTTAGTGGGGCGCCATATCACACGTTGGATGCTGCATTTTTACAATTTAGCTAATAACACTGCAGACGAAGGAAAGAAAAGATTGCAGTTCCTTGCATATCTCACATGACGGTAGGGGAATTAATGTGCATAACTGCTCTTACCAGGTGTTTCAGAATTGCTAGCAATGTAACCTACTAACCTCAATGTGCTATACAGCCAACTGGCGATGAACTTACACCACACACATGATCAGACATTGCTGCTCGATACTAGGCATACTGTAAGATGGTCAAATGTGTGTGCCTTGTAAAAGAAAATGCATGAACTAACATGGCTAACATGTGTTATGATCTAGGTCCATCTTGTAGAGTCTATTTACCGCGACGCCTCCTATATTCAAGATATCCTATATATATTATGGTTACTATATGGTGTATGGAATATACCATTGTGTCGTTTGTTCATTTTGCTCTCCATTTTATGGTCTGTATGTTCCTTGCCGTTTTTAAGTTTTTTTTTTTTAATAAATCTTTTGGACATTTCAGGTTTATCCTGGAAATAACGTTGGAATGGGCAAGGATCATACACTATTTTCTTTGATTGATGGACTAGTCAAGTTTGAGAAGTATGGGCCGGACAAGAAAAAAGTAGCTATATCTTACTAATTATTGCTTACTGAAATCTGCTTTTACTTGAATCTGAGTGAGATCTGGTGGCATACCAGATATATGCTCATTTGACTACCTTTTCTTTTATAGGTAAGTGTTTACCCATATGAGAAAGAGCCTGAAAACCCAAACAGTTACAGAGCAAGGAAGAGAGAGTACTTTTCGCATGCGGCGTGAACGGAAGAAGGCAAGAGCGGAGGGAGCCACTGAGCCTCAATTGGTACTAGCTTCTGTTGACGAAAAACTCTGAGGCTAGCGCGACTGCTGATAAGTTTCCTGTGTAGTATTTCTCCTTTTTCACAACCCTTGTTACATATGTTCTTCCTGAATTGTAAGACACATGATCTATATAAGGTCATATTTTACATGTTGTTTATATATATTCTACATCTTGTGCCTTGTGTGGTAGTTATGCTAAGTCACTGTGGGGGTCTTTTCCAACTTCCTAGACCATGAACTCCATGCCATGGTGTGATTGATGAATGAAGATGTTTGTCGGAACCCATGAGTCTTTGAAATATGGTACAAAAGGACGGCACACTGTTGCAATGCACCAAGTCATCAAATCATAACCAATGTCATCATCATCGGGAGGGAGGGGTGGTGTATGTGGTTTAGGTCTTATCAGGAGTGACCTTCTCCTTTGCGAAAATATCCTTTTGAGATAAAGGCCAATAAAGGGATTTAGGTTTAATTGTGGGGCACAAGCATGCAACCAAACTGTTCCGTTTCTTTTTTTATATATATATATTCTTTATTAAGGACATTGTTAACTGAATATTCCTGGCTAGTGTTTATATTCATTAGTTGCCCTGAATATTGAAAATAGTGGGTGCCCGATAGATGCCACATTGTTGCCTTAGGGACCTAATCAGCCACTAGTGTTCTTATAGCCAGTACATTTTTTTTTGTTGCAAAAAAAAAAACTCAAAAAATGTTACTACTACTTTCTGATATTTTCTCATAAAAGATACTGATAACATGCTCTAGACTAATATAAAAATAGTAGTGAGCGCAAATTTAGTTTGAACAAGGAGAAAGTCTTAACTATTTGAGTTACAACAAAGTTTAGGCCTTCTCTTAAAGAACCTTGTGGATTAGGCATTGATCTCACATTCAGAAAAGAAAACCAAAAGGGCTATTTTAAAAAGTGTTTTGCTCCTCTTTTTTTTTTTTTTTTTTTTAAAAAGACTTTCTTGTGATTTCTGGTGGCTTGCTTTTGCTGAAACAAAGCAAAGAGGGGCATGAGCCTCAGGTTGGGCTTTCTCCAATACATTTGGCCTGCCAGAGGGTATTTAAGACCTTTTCCTGGTCCCTCAACTCTAGTGAAACAGGTCTTTATCAAGAGACACAATACAAAGGCAAGTGCAGGAGCCGGTGATGGCGCCAAATCAAGCATTATTGAAGGCACACCTTGTTTTTCCACAAGCTTTGTACATGTGGAATCTTTTTCCCCACTCTCTTTCAACAATGTTCCCAAAAGGCAGAATCTTCGTTGGGTGCATGTGGAAGGTTTGGAGAAGATCAAAATTGGTATCTCATCTCACACTATGAGAAGTGTAAATTCATGTGTGAATGGTTGTTTTCTGACATGGAGTATTTCCCATGCCCACAAAGTTTATTTGCATACTTTTGGTGCTTTGAAACATCTTAGGAATACCTATTTAAGGATTCATTCTCTTGTTTCTTTATACCAGTTCTGTTGGTGTAACTTGCAGGATAAAATTGTTCCACTATCCTTACTATTGCATTTTCAAGAACTGAGACCATAAATTTGTTTGCTTATTATTCTCAAGAGACCAGTATAGCCTGTAGCTGGGTTAAGCATGTGCATAATGTCTGAATTTTCTGTATCACAGATCCACTGAATTTGCTTGTGTCGTATGTTTCTTCCTTCTCACATTTGTTGGAACCTTCCAGTTGTTTTCGTGTGGATTTTGAGTGCTGTAAGTCATAGCCATCTGGTACCTTTAGTTTGCTATGACTGTGACTTACTACCAGATGGCTACAGCTATATGACTTCCAGTTGTTTTCATGTGGATTTTGAGTGTTGTAAGTCATATGCCAGGTCACATTTGTTGGAACCTTCCAGTTGTTATCCCTGTTAGCTGAGTAGAATATTGCTAACGCAGTAACGCGTCAATATCTTCAATAATTATATAATTGACCTGGCATGCTTTGAATTATTCTGATTGTTTCCTGGCAAAACAATGTTCTCATGAAATGCAGCAATTGTTTGCGGTGTACGGGTAAGTTACTGACAAGCTTTTGGATGTAGATTTTGAGAGTTGTCGACGGTAATACGTATTGAATATAAAAATCATGAATAGTCACATACATATATTTGCTTTCTAGACTTTATTAGAGCGTAGTCCAGGTAATTCCTCAAAACTCTCAACAATTTTTTTTTTTTGTTGTTATATAGACCAACAATTACTCCTCAACTGGAAAACAATCTCGAGAACTATGCAAAATCAGCTACCGTCTGCGGAGTACCATGCAAATCATCACGAAATGTATGCACCAGCTAACAATTTTGTACAACGAATTATAATACGGTAATCAATAATCATGCATAATAATCCTAATCCACAATAAAAAAAAAAATGTTCAACTCAATAGCCAACTACTGTCCGAATTTGTTTTTAGCCACGAAGTTCCAACAAATTTGGTCATCTAGTTGAAGACGGTTTTTCATTTTTCTGAAAACAATAAAAACATTTTTTTAAAAAAATCATAGGTATTTATTTTTAGATTAGAAAAGTATGACATTTTTTCCCAAATAAATCTGAACCCGTGCATGCTTCTTCTCTACCGGGCTGGCCCAAACCCTACCACGGCGATCTGGGCGGACAGTGCAGCCATGGAACGGGGATAGAGAGGCCCATCTCACTGAATCTTTCACTTGTCCATCCAGAAAGGCCCATTTAGGCCCGACTACTGAACGGCCTGGCCCATCATTCCCGTGACAGGAATGGTGAGATCTCGGCCGTCCAAGCTAGGGGCAAGCGGCGCTCCCCGACCCCTATAAGCATCCAACCCTAGTCCAAAACCCCGCCTCCACTTCACACCCCTTGCCCCTCCGCTCCTCGCGCCGCCGCCGCGTCTCCTCCACAGGTAGGCCTTTGCCCTTTGCTCGCCGGCTTCCTACCTCCTAGACCTCCGTTCCGTGCCGTCGGTGGATTTGTTGCTCGTCTGATCCGGGTTCTTGATCGACTGGTTAGTCATAGGCTGTGGTATGCGCGCTCGGATCTTGCTGCGCGAGGGCTCTGGAGTCTTAATCGATTTCCTAGCACTGACCATAGGCTATTATGGGATGCTCTCGATGCGTTTGTGTGTGCGCGTCTAGTGGCCAAGCGTGGGTTGGTGTTGCAATTTGCTAGAGACTCTGCTGCGTTGCTGTGTTAACGAGGGCATGGGATGGGTTTGTCAGCTGCGGCAAGTTGTCTCTTGTTCCCGTTGTCTCTTCTGACGCTGATGTCTCTGCTGCGTTGTTGATGTGCAGGTAAGAAGGAGAAGGCGAAATGGTGAAGCACAACAACGTCATCCCCAACGGGCACTTCAAGAAGCACTGGCAGAACTATGTTAAGACATGGTTCAACCAGCCTGCCCGCAAGCAGAGGCGCCGCATCGGTGAGCTCATCGCTTCCTTCCCTCTTTGAGCCTACCTACAATATTGCGCGTGCTTGAATTCCAACTAATTGTTACCTGCAGTGTTTCACGTGCATGAATGCCTACTAGTGGTTAAGCTAATAAACAGATTGGCTTTCCAGTGCATTGCAATAGTCTCGTTGCTGTTGATAAGTAATGAACCTGTGCAAGGTTTAGTCTGTTGCAGTCTCGTACATTTGTCCTCATGTAGTGTTGATAAGTTAGATGATAATATACTGGTTTGTATACTTATTCATACAAGAAGGATTCTCTGATTGTGTGTACTTTAGTTTTTTCATTCATCAATCTGTAGTACCAGTTAGCTGTTCCTTGCTCCTACCATGACACCTTCTTGTAATGAGGCCTGCAGTAGCTTAGCATAGATAATTCCCAAGTCACCCAACCAAACAGATCCATTATGTTTGTGTTATGTTTCTTATTTGCTACTGAGTGAATATAAGACCTATCAAGATGGCCATGCTAATAGGTTTTGTTCATGTATCTGATTTGCAGTGCATTGTTTTCCCTTGATATAGTACTATTATGCTATCTATTAAGGAATCCAAAAAATAGAAACTATTATGCTATCTATTAAGGAATCCAAAAATAAAATTTGCCTATTTACTCAATAATGCTTCTAAACTTTTAATTGAGTACTTTTAATTTGGCCCTGCTATGTTCCGTATGCAGCTCGTCGTCAAAAGGCTGTGAAGATATTCCAGCGCCCAACTGCTGGTCCTCTTAAGCCCCATTGTTCAATGCCAGACACTCAAGTACAACATGAAGTCAAGGGCTGGGAGAGGCTTTACCCTTGAGGAGCTGAAGGTGATGCATTGTTTTATTATTGTCCTTCCATTTGGGTTACTCTTGAACCTTGTTCCCTTCTGTATATGTAGACAATTTGTATGGCACATGCTATTTTTGTGTGAACTGTTCTGTAGAGTCATATGTTGTCTTTTGGAAGACGTTAAATCTTCTAATGTTTGCAAAAATTTGATGTTCAATGTTGTTAAGATTTTGTTTCAGATCTGGCTTGGTTGGCATAAATTTTTCATGTATCCTTGCTGAATTACCTTCTGACAAGTCACTATTCTCATTGTTATTTTTTGTGCTATATCTTGATGCTGAAAGTTATTATGTTGATTGCAGGCTGCAGGCGTTCCCAAAGAAGCTTGCTCCAACTATTGGCATTTCTGTTGATCATCGCCGAAGAACAAGTCCCTGGAGGGACTGCAGGCCAATGTCCAGAGGCTTAAGACATACAAGGCCAAGCTGGTTATCTTCCCAAGGCGCGCTCGCAAGGTCAAGGTATGGGGAGTGATCTTTTCCTGAACTTCGGTATCTCTTGGAGGTATTGTCCTGGCTGCTTTTATCTCTAATCCCTTATCATCACCTACTTCTGTTGCAGGCTGGTGACTCTACTCCGGGAGGAGCTTGCCACCGCTACCCAGGTCCAGGGTGACTACATGCCAATTACACGGTGAGAAGCGCTCAGTTGAGGTCGTGAAGGTTACCGATGAGATGAAGTCGTTTGCGGCCTATGGCAAGCTCCGCCTTTGAGCGGATGAACAAGAAAACACCTCGGGCGCGCCAGAAGAAGGCAGCTGAGGCGGAGAAGGAAGACAAGAAGTGAAGTGGCAGAATATAGTACCCTGTTTTGTTCTATTCAGTCATTAGTGGATGCTACTACCATCAAGTGCTTGTTCTAAGTTTTTTTTGGGTACTGGAAATAGAGACCAGACAAACATTTCGGTGTCCTACTGTTTGATACCTTGTACTTGTTTGCGAACTCAGCTATCTAATGGGTTATTGAATTATTGCCCACTTGCACGTTTATGCCTTGAATTTTTTCATGAGGTTGCTTGAAATTCATATAGGCACATAGCTGAAGTGTACCTATCTGAAATGTTTCTTGTGCTGCCTCAGATCTTTTAATCCGGAATGGTTCCTCTACAGTTGGGTTACTAGCATGTCAGCCTCTAACAGCATAGGGGTCAACTGCAGAGGATCTCGTTTGGTTAATTTAAGTTTGTATACATATTTATGTTATATTTTTTTCATCTGAGGTTAAATGAAATCTACTTCTGTTGTAGTGTTGCTACATGGTTCATGGTTGATTATAACAGGATTTGGTGTGCTAATCCTGATGGCATGGCATATGGATTTGCTCGCCGTTGCTATCTTTGCATGGTGTAAGAGCAACTCCCAATTGTTTTCTATAATCACCTTTGTTTTAACAAAACAAATAGCGTAGCTTTCTAGATGATTTTGCATTGGGTCGATCTCTTGAGAGAATACAGAGCGTAGCTTTCTAGACGATTTTGCATTGGGTCGATCTCTAGAGAAAAATAAATAAGTTCCTATTGATTGCGAAAACTTATAATTTGGGAGATTTGTCAAGTTCTTATTTTTAAAGTAGTTTTTTTTTAGGAATACTTTTGAGGAATTGTTTTACCAAATTGTTGAAAAGATACTCGTTTTACCAAAAAAAACCAAATAGGGAGTTCATTTTAGAAATTTTCTGGAGTTGCCCTATGAACCAATGTAAGTTTTGCTAATCTTGTTCATCTGCTTCCGTCAGCATGCTACGATGCTCATTATCTTTCTTTTTCGCAGATCATGCTTCCATCATTCCATGAACCACGATAAATTCAGAGAACTAGTGCCTTGGGACAAGTTGACGCATCCCTAACCAGTGGACTGGTGCCGTGTTGGAGCAACAGGCGCAAAGTGTAAGTGAATGGACAGTTACAAAAATTTGTGTTTATGATTGTGAAATGAATGGGCAGTTACAGAATTTGTGTTTATGATCACGAAAGGTGGACTAATAGAATCGTCCATGGATGACCCATGCAGCAATGCTTATCACAAGTTTTGCCTTTGTCTGCAGACTTCACAGTCCACACCTCATAATAGTAGTAAAGCTTGATGCAACCACCAACTGGTAATGAAACCCCTTTTCTATCAACAATTGCGATCCCTTTTCTCTGCTCAATTATTATCCTAAAGCATATTCTGCTGGTCCGAGCCATAATTCTAAAGACCTTACATGTCTCGCAATGCATGTCACAATGTTGTGACTTGTGACAGGCAAATTGCAGAAACCAACAGAAACCTTTGTGCTTGCTTGCTGTATTCAAGATGGACAAGTTCTACACTGCACTCATCAACTGGTAGGCTCCTCAGTAGATTTGCAAAAAGTAGAGGAAATGGGACCTTGGGAGGCGATAATTGCTACTACTGCACTAGGTCTTGTTGGATTGGACGTACTGGGCCGAGTTTAACACCATCGTTCCTTAGTCCTTAAGTCTTTTGGCTATTCCATCTTTCAACAGTTGAACAGTGTGCAATCAGAATATGAAGCAGTGATAACTTGAAAGGCATTCTTAAAATTCAGAGAATGTACAGATTTCAGGATGGAACTATTTCAAACAAAAAACGGTTCAATGCTACTGGTAATATTAGTCAGTGGAAAACAGTTGAGCATTGTGACTCTGAAAGTCTATGGTGCAAGATGCACCCAGTGCATACATATATTCTGGTAGAAGTAGACCCTTTAACATGTTAACTGTTTTGTGTTAATATGGACTTAATTTCCCAGTCTGTTACTCAATTAAAGGGTACTACCTTTTGTTGAACTTCTCTGTCAAAGGTGGTACCTACAATCTAGGCATTGCATCTTTGAATTTTGTACTAAAATTTCTTTGGTTGCCAATTGCCTGAAGGAGTAAGTACCAACTTGGTGGATTCATGTTTTCCAGATTGCTATACCATTCTAATTAACAGGAAACAGATGTGTTAGCCCACTGTACTGTTGATCACTTGCTCATGTTCACTACAGCTTCTGACACAGAAACGTGTTCAACAGGATCCAAACTGATTTCAGGTACACTTGCACCGACAGTACCACTAGGATACATATTACTACATGAGCAGAAATGTATAATATTTGTAGTGTCACACTGACATTGATACGCTTGTCGTTTTCTTTTAAGAGAAAAAAGGAAAAACATAATCGACTACACTAGGTTGCTAGGCTAATAAGAACAAATATAAAACCTGCTTTGCTGTAAGAGGGGGGATTGACTCCATGACATGGCAATATCATTTCTTTGGTTTGGACACAATTTGTAGCTGTAGGTTTGAAGATGTGTTATATTTGCTTATAAATATGCAGCCACCCAAACACTAACAGGGTTTTTGGTTAGAGGAATAGGTTACTCGATCATCTTCTCACTCCTTACTTTTTTTTTTTTTATTTGGTTTGTGAAATAGAATGGTTGATGCATCAAACTTCATTCCTCACAAGCCAATACTTAGTACTAGTATGATAAAAATGGAATCATTCTACAAAATTTAAAAAGATGATTAGTTTGATTCCTAAAATCAGGCGCTCTATAAGTCGCTGAGGCCTCCAAATGGAATCCATTGGCCGCTGCCATCCAAATTCAAAATGGAGACCGTGCACCAGGTATAGGATCATGTTCATAATATGAGCAGAGGGACCCAAAGCAACAAAGGGATTTTTTTCTTGAGGTAAAAAGCAGCCAACCACTATATCTTTTCTGACAACCAGCTGCCCCCACCCACAACACAACAACACACAGCATTGTCAAATCCCAGATGCCCCCTTGCAAAAAGCAGCATGTGTCTGCATTGCATCTTCTTCTTCTACCACCAACAGCATTTGCAGATCCATGTCTTGTTCCTCTCATTGCTCTTGCAAATGACCCCTCACACCTCGTCGTCTTCTCCTGACTTTCCATGGCCTACCATCTCCTCCTCCACATATAAAACCCTCTCACCCCCTCCATCCCGGCCATCTCATTCATTGTTTTCTGGCCTCAGAGCCCCCCTGGAAGATCTTTCTCTGTACATACACACACTCTTGTATAGATCCCAGCAGTGCCTTTCATACTCTCTCATCTCATCAGTCCAAATGGATCCCATTAGCATGGAGAAGATCAGGGGCATGAACAAGTACAGCAAGAGCAGGAGGCAGCTGCAGCTTCCTACTGTCTCACTCTACATGGCTGCCACCTTTGTCCTCTGCCTGGTGCTCACTAGCCCTGCCTGGTTCCCCAGGCTGTGCTCAGTCCTCAGCTTCTTCTTGCTCACCACCCTTCCTGACTTGGTCACGGCCTTCCTGCTCAGCCCCAAGTGCCTCTTCGTCGTCGGCAACCTCATCGTCGCCTTCCTCGTCGGGGAGTCTAGGCTGGCGCCGAAAAGGACGATAGCCAGCAGCCTTCCTTGGTGAACGAGATACATGATACACGTGAAGAGAACACGACGATGATGGTCTCCGCAAAGGCGACTACCGCAGCATCAACAGCAATGGCGGTAACGGCGGCTGACTTCAGCACCTTTGTCGGAGCCGACATTGTGGAGGAGGTGGAGGTGAAGGAAGAGGAAGGGAGAAGAAGAGGAGCTGCACAAGAGAGTGGAGGACTTCATTGCAAGGGTCAAGAAGCAAAGGAAGCTGGAGCTCAAGAGCTTCTTCGATGTCGATCGATGACGACTATGATCTGGCAGGTGCAAACTACAGCAAGATTGCTCCCCCAAAAGGATCTGTAATGCTTTGTGCTGCTAGCTATCCCGATTTCTGTCACTTGTTAGGTTAAAATGTCAGAGGTAAAACAAGAAGGAGATGAACGTGAACCCATTCCACTGTAGGAATTGCAGTGTAACTGAGGTGGAGAAATGGCAAGTAGAGTATATTAGAAAAAAAGGAGAGGAGGCAATGGATGTGTGTGATCTCTGAAAAAGGAAGAAAAAGTGATGCGTGTGGTCTGTTTCTTATCTTGCTTTATGTCAAGGCTCAATTGGCATGAAACCATATATGATGATGCTGATAGCACTTTGTGTACTGGGGAACAAAGAGATTCTGTACTCTCAACCTGATGTTACAAAGTTGTCGGGATAACAGTGAGGACTGACGAACCCAAGAGATTCAAATTGACACTTGTTTCAGTAACCCAAGAGAGAGATTCTAAAATTAACTCCTAAAATCAGTGGCAGAAAAGGTTTTTTGCAGGCAAAACAAACAAAGTCAGTGGTTCCTATAAAATTACAGTGAAATGCATCGAAGGCCTTTATTTTTTTCCCCTGCATTCTCATCTAGGATTCTATGTTCATAAAGTCTCAAATTGATCATGGATCGTTACTTTTCAAGTGACTCGTTCACTCTGGGTTTTAATCATGAACCTAAATTTTGACTGAATGAACCATTTGAAATGATGAAGACCCTAGAGGATCATTTTGAGAATTCAAGGACTGAGATGGATGTTGGGATAACAATGAGGACCGACTAGTTATTTGAAGTGGTGACTTGTTCAAAATTGACACTTGTTTCAGTAACCCAAGAGGAACTGTAAAAGTTAAATGCTGAAATCAGTGGTGGACCGGAGCTAGAAAAGCTTTTGAGCCCAAGTAAAACAAACTAATTAAGTCGAGTGTTTCCTATTAAAATATAGTGACATGAACCGTTCTTAATTAGGGGACTAATTATGTACTCAAATGAATATATATGGAGAAGTTTAAAGACATATAATATTTCACTCAAAATTATATTTTGAATCTCCAAATTACCATTAAATTGTATTGCACATTTGCCAATGGGGCTAGGCAGTGAATCCGCCCCTTCCTGAAATAATTTGACCTTGAAACATTATTTGCAAAAAATTTGTGCATTTCACCATTCCTTTTTTCTAGCATTTCATTATTCCTGTGCTAGTTAAAATGTTTTTTGCTTGCAAACTGAGCATGTTATAGTGGAACATATCCATCCGGCGTTACATTGGTATAAATTAACAAGGCATGTTTAATAACTAGGTGCCTACTATTAGCTCGTTAATCTCAAGATCTGTCGGCTCTCTATCTTCCGTAGACCCTTATTTTTCAGTCCGTACAAGCAAGCAATGCGTGTAGGGTTCTCGTATATGGACCATTTTTTTATTATATTAAAAAGTTATATGCTTTTGCTCAACCACCAACACACCTGTGCAGAGGTATATATGCTGAAAAACGGCGCATGTGTTGGATCAAATAAAATAGGGGCCATCACACGCAATGCTGAATGTTCAGGCACGGAAAGGTGCAACAAGCAAAAAAGTAGTATAGCAATAGATAGATGCATACGCCGTGCTTATTCAGACTTGTCGAACGATATCATACACGCACAAACACTTATACACCCACACGAATATTTTAGAAATGATACGTACTGCAAATCAGATTTAATTCAGTTTAATCACGACATAAACTAACCGAGATGGATGGATTAGCACGAGCAGCCGGAGCCACTTGTGCTGCCAGTGCCCAGCGGCCTCGGCTAGCTTTTTCGGCTGCTGAATCGGATCGGCGTCAGGGCTGCATGCATGCCGTTTCGAGATGAGATCACATATTCTTATCTGAGCTGAGCCACACACACACACACGACGTGACACGGAAAAGGCGCACTGATACTACTGGCCACTGGGAGTAGGAGCATCGCAGCTGATGCGAAAAGGAGATTAATAAAAACAGGAAGAGAAAAAGGGGTGAAAAATGGTGGCAAAAGGGTATGCACGGATGCATGACCACGGTGAGATGATCGGATTGGCGTACTGTACGCTCATAGAATAATCAAGTGGACTTCTTTACAACCGTGGAAATTATTCGCATTGCGAAAAAAAATTGAAAGGTGGACGTGCACCAGTATTTTCAGGAACAAAGTAACATTTGGAATTTTTAAAGTTACAATACTAGTTAGTAGGATGAGAAGTAGTTGTTTTTACTTGAAACACAGTTAGCTGTATCAGTTTATCTTTCTTTACCTACCGGTCAACTGTCTTATGTACATTTGCGACCAAGAATCGGCAAGAGCAATGTTTTTTACACGACGACACGAGGCCTTTTTTTTACAATACGAATGTAGCTGTTCCATGTGAAACTATTGTGTCCAAAGCTTCAAACTGGATTCGAGTTAAAGTGCTCTGCTGTGAAGACCGCTAACTTTCTTTCACAAAATTGAAAAAAAAAGCAGTCACAGGTTCACAACTGAGTGTCATAACTAGATAACTCCATTCCATATCCTTTGCCCAGTGTAATCTTTTGTTCTACAAATCACTCATGCATAAACCAATGCAAGGATTGATTTCATCAATTCATTAAACAACTGGGCTCTCGAAACTTAAAAGGAAAAACTTCCACTATAACTCTTGGACAATCTACGGTTCTACCGAAACATGTGTATGCCAGAATAACTTGGAACAGCAGATTGCGGAGTTCTATTTGCTGAACTTGTGAGCTACGGCTGGCTCCCTTAGCGTGTCCCAAACCTGTCAACGATGCAAACAAGGCCCATCAAAAGATAAGTCGTGCAACAAAGGCATTGTTTCAACACCTTTTGTAGAGATGAGCGAGGAGATTACCTTGAGTTTGCCTTTTTGAACCTCCACATGCTAACAAGAAGGGGCTGTCATTTGAAAATGATACGAGAAAATAGCTCCCTGAAAAAATGAAGTGTATAAGTGATACAAATAAAAGAATTTCTTCATAAAGTAAAGATCTAGTTCATTAAAGTAAACATACAAGCTTTGGATTTTGGGAGGCAATGCATGATGGTGTGTTGTTCGATAGATCCCATAGTTTCACCTACGTTTGCAGATGTGTGAGCAAACAAGTTTTAAACATATCTATATGCCACCAAACTATTTGGAATGTTCTTACCATTTTATCAACCGAGCCTGTTGCAAGAAACTGCAAGAAAAGAAACTAGCATCAATAATCTGGACTTGTGGATGTGTTTCTCTCCCTATTTAGCACAAAACTATATGCCAAAAAAAAAAACATACATTGGCGGCAGATGGGTTGGAAGGAGATGGAAGAAACAGCCTTATAGGTATTGCATGAAGGGTATAAATAGCCTGGCCAGAAGAACTTGATGAAGCTGTTCGCTTATCAAAGGCTTGAACCATCCCATTTTCAAGACTGACCTGGGAGATCATACAGAACATTCAGAAAATACACATGTACACTGTTTTATAACAAGTAGATATTAAATTTACCAGATATGCGTAATAAGAAAACTGCAACCAGTCTAACCAACCACTTCATGTCTAGGGTCCAAAAAGAAAGTGTGGAAAAAAATTACTAAATCATGGTGGTTGAGCCCATGGTCCACCAACTAACACCATAAACTCTTTCCCACACTATATTCATGCTGTTTGCCTTCACAAAGAGGGAATCACTAACTATATCCATCTATATTTCAACTACTACTCGTTTTCAGCAACTTCTCACATTCTTTTTGACTACACAGATAAAAAGAGTTTAGATATACAGAAAACAACTAAGTTTCATTTACTCACCACAAACGAGTGTTCATTGTGTGGATTCCAAGCTAAACTTTCCACATCGGCTTCCACAGACCATTTATGGCAGCTCTGTCCACCATCTTTCATATCATTCTGTAAATTAAAATGATGGGTCTATATCAATAAAGAATAATTCAATAAATATTAAATAATAAACGTGATAACAGGTAGATGCATTACCACAGCAACTGTTTTATCAAAGGATCCGCTAAGAAGAACTTCAGGTGACTGTGGGCTCCAAGCAACTGATTGAACCTGCAATTCCAGTAAATAAAGGAAATAAAAATTGTACATCAACATGATTTTTCTGAATCAGTCCAAAATGACAAAAACAGATAGTTATCAATCCTTGCCTTGTCATCATGGTGTTCTAGTGTGACTGCACATTTACCAACAGCTACATCCCAAATTTTCACAGTTGTGTCAGCACTTGCGCTTAGCTAGAACATTCCTGGAGTTAAGTAACAATAAATCAAACATCAGGTGCTTAATAAGCAAAAGAGAGGCACCATCATTAGGGTTGAAATGAAAATTCACCTCACTTCCTTGTTCCATGCAAGACCAAAGCACAGAACTTCTGTGACTTCCTTTTTATACTTTTTCCCTGCAAGAGAAAAGTTCTCAAAGATTGAAGAAAAAGTACTCCCCTCCGTCCCAAAATTTGAGTTTGTCACCATGGATTCCGTGCCATCTTGATCGATGCTTAGTCTTATTCAAATTTTTTACACAAATATAATTTATTTTGTTACGGCTTATTTTATCAAAGCGAAGATACTTAAATATTGATTAATTTATTTTATGATTTGCATAAATATTTTGAATAAGACGGATGGTCAAACATGAAGTTGAAAAGTCAAAAAGCGGCGAACTCCATGGGGACGGAGGGGTATAAATGAATCCTCACTTCACTTGCATAGATTGAAATGCACATCATACTATCATGAAAGAAAAATGTGGTAACAATCTTTGTTCTAGATAAGTACATTCATCCAATTAGCACCAAGCTGTTAACTGTTAAACATTCACATGAGAACCATTAGCTGCATTAATCACTCTGATAGGCAAAAAGCTACCAAGCAAACTGAACCTAAGAAGAACCCCCAAGTGATGTCATTTGCATCTAAGGAGAAGACCCTAGTAAAAAAAAATCATGAATCTAGCCAAAAGTTTAGCTGCCAATTAACCAGAAAGATGATGCACCAGCACTACATGGTAAGCTAAACACATTTCCCAACAGAAAAAAAAAAACTAATAGTAAATAGTGTCATCAACAGAATCAACAGACTAATGAGATAAAATGGCAGTGTTATTTTAAGAGTGTAGGTAAAGCTGGAAGTATTGATTGCAATTATACAAGGAGAGCAAGATGTTTAGCATAACATCAAGAAAAATAACCTACAAAGTATGATAGCCCAAATCTCATTCAAGATTAGAGATAGTTTACAAACCTTTTTTGCCCTTTGTCTTCTTCTTTTTGAAAGTCCTCCTAGCACAATGTCGCGGCTGCAATTCATCAACCTGTTGAGAAATATCAAAGGTTCATCAAATAATATATCAACTGTTTTTACAATGAGCCACCTCATGGTTATAGACCTAGGCATACCATATCTAGGTCCCATATTTCTATGGCAGGATCCATGGTTCCAACGGCTACAAAATTCCCTGTGATATTGAAGTGCAGAGAAAAGCAACAGAATCAGATAATAAGCTCCTTCGATCCAAAGAAATAAATTGGTACCTTACTTTACAGTTTTTTACCTTTTTTTGTACCTTTGAAATTAAAATCCATCCAAGCAGTGCAGAGAGGAAAATCAGCAAGAGGAACATCATGATGCACAAAAGATATTCTGTTCACCGTCATCTGTTTCTTCAAGAATGTTGACCTGTCATCAACAATAATTTAACAAGTATGAAAACTAATAGCATAGGACAGTCTGGCAAGTCATTCAGACAGTGTGAGAAATGGAAAGTAACGTGACCTGACTGTATTTTTACATGGACAGACACTAAGAGCACGTGCTGGTTTTCCAAACACAGAGCCAGTATTGCTATAATGTCAGTAATGATACATCAATGGGCACCTAGAAGACATTGTGGTAACATACCATGTTCTATTACTGCAGGGAAAATACTTAAGTCCCTGTTTGGATCCTCTGAGCTAACAATTAGTAGTGTTAGCTGGAGGGAATCAGCTAATAATAGCTAATTGTTAGCAAAGAGGTAGGTAAGATACTAGCCAGGCTATTAGCTGGGGATCCAAACGGGACCTAAACTAATTTTTAGCAGCTAATTGTTAGTTCTAGGGGATCCAAACAGATCATGGCTGAGTTTTTTTTTAGCAAAATTGGAAAATATGCTAACTGATACTTGCCTGAAGAGAGAAGATATCACTCCCTCACTATAATGCGCAGAGAATAACAAAATCGGTAGGCATGATCATCTTATCTTCAATTTCTGAATCGTCATCATCGTCATCGTCATCATCACCATCCTAATAAGGTACGAAAAACGGTATCAAGTTGCATCCATTTGTTCCCATCATCAGTAGTAGTACAACAACAGCGAAAGTAGAACAGCAGAGTTAGTTAACTCACATTGTTCTTCTTGAGATAAGGGTCCATTCCATTGTCCGGATAGTACAAGTCCCCAAACCGGAGCCGATAATGTCAACCTCTAACATAATCACAGGTAAAAATTCATCAATCGCCTCAGCTCAGCTCACCTGGTCTGATTGAATTGAATTAATTAGCGGGAGGATGATGAATGGAAGAGAAGATACCCACCTTCGTCCTCATCATCGTACGCATCCATGTTGAGCTCGCGGGCCATCAGCAACGTCGTCCACCTTGCTGGAACCCTTGCCGAGCGCCTTGGCTACGGCCTTGGCCCGGGCAGCCTCATCAACCTCCTCCACCTCTGCCTCAGCCTCAGCCTCAGCCTCCGCTGCACCGTCGAGCTCCATGGTGCCAGCAGCATCGTCGTCGTCGTCAGCGTCGCTCCCGGAGCTGGATAAAATTGAAATCAAGTCAATTGCTAGAACTACAGCAAGGCACGCAATGCTGGAGACAGACAGAGGGTACACGGCAACAAAACAAAATTCGTCACTATCGCGGGAAGTAGAGCACGCGTGCAAGGGAGATAAATAGGGGGAGGAAGGCGGGGCTCACTCTCTGTCCCAAGGCGAAGGTCTTCATGGCCTCAGCGATTTCCTCCTGCGTAGGCGGGTCGGCGACGACGGGCATGCTCTTGGCGGCGCCCCTGGGCACCAGGATATCGCGGAGATCATCCCCGTGAGCGAGTCCTCCTCCATCGGATCGTATGAGATGAGCGCGTCCTCTCTTTCTGGTGGTTTGTCGCGGAGGTGGCTCGTGGCGGGAAGTGGAGGAGGCCGGCGGCGGGGAGAGAATTAGAGGAGGTTGTGGCCGTGCCGACCAAGGAAAAGCGGTGGGGGAGCTAGGGTTTTGATGAGTGGGCTGGCCTGGGCCGCTCGCTCGGAACTGGGCTGACCCGTATTGTCACTAGAATGGGTTCGGTTCGGTTCAAAAAAAACGGTTCGGTTCGGTTAAATACCGAAAATACCGAACGAGTCGACTTCGTGGATCCTTGCTCGGCCGGGCGATGGGCGATGGGCGACGAGCCGACGACGGCGCGGCCGGGTGGGGACGCCGGGACAGGGAAGGGCGGACGGCGCGGCCGCGTGGCGGCAGGGTTGAGGGCGGAGCGGGGAGGACGAAGAAATCGCCGGCGCGCCGCGCGGGCCCGGGTGTCGGGCGCACGGGCGGCGGCGGCGCGCGAGGGAGGGCGTCGCGCGGTGGGTGGCGGCTGCGCTGGACGCTTTGCGATATGGGGAGTGTGCGAGTGTTGAGCTGCAGACCTAGGGTTGCCTACCTGGACTTCCTGTGGGCTGTGGTGGACTTGTGGGCTGTTGTTGGGCCAAATCGGTTCTATTCAATAAATTCGGTTTACGGGTAGGGAACAAAGAAAATACCTCGCTAAATTCGGTTCCAAAGCGGGAACCGAATTTTTGGTTTTTTAACTTTTATAAGTTTGGTTTTTCGTATTTTTCGGTTTGGTTTTGATTTTTTTGGTATTTGGTGCTTTGAGCTAGGGTTTACTGTATTTTGTCACTAGATGGGCCGGAAGTCTTTTGGGCTTTACTTGAAGGGTTTCATATGTAACTTTCGCACGCTTTCCTCAAAACAAATGTAAATTTTCATGCACTAAGTATTTTTTTTTAATAAAATCACCTTGACAAATTATTTCTAATTTCAGCATGGAGGTTATTAATATAAATGGTTTTGAGAGTCGGGAAGAATAAGATGTCAGTTTTCGATTACGTTCGAGTTGATAAACCGGACACTTGATAATTATGCAAGGACAAACATGTACTCCCTCTATACTTGAAAAAAAAGCATTTAGGGGCGGCGTGAGTATAAAAACTGACTTTTACTTCTTTTTCTATAAAAATATTTATCAAAAGTTATATATGTATATTTTTATAAAAATAATTTTGAGACAAATCTATTATATAATTTTTACATTTCCAAACTCAAGCGATTTAAAAGTTATTCATGATTTATATTCTCAATGTTTGACTCAAACCTTATTAAAAAATGTCTTTCTTTTCTAATATGTGTAACATCCGCCCCTACGGAGGGCGGCCAGTGCTCATGATTTGATTATAGAATCAACTAGAAGTTGAAGTCAAGTGTACGTGCATGGATGTCCGCCGCTCCCGCTCCAGTCAATCAATCATGCATCCCAGCCCGATTGGTGCGTGACCAGGCCGGCCAGCGCCCACGACCATGTACATGCATGTTCTCCATGCAATAATTCTGTACAGAATGAAATTAAACACGGGATCAGAGGAAGCTAGGACTCAGTTAATTAGGAACGTCCTTCAAATTACAGCTCACTTATTAGTTCATCCGTTTTGCTATTTATTTTTAGATATATAATATTTATATCTAAATATATAGAACTTATGGTCAAACAAGATGTCAAAAACAATATTATTTTTTAGAACATAAATATATCGATCGATAGATAGAGATAGACGATCAGTCACTTTCACAATTGTACTAGGCATCGTCAGCAGATTGAATCATTCTTTTTTGATGATTAGTCACGGGGTGCATAGAAATCTCCGACAATGCAAGTTTAGTTTGGCGGGAACCTATCTTGAAATACATGCGTGTGATGCATGATCACCAATAGTTGATTGATCACGGATCAGCTATTCCGTGGCGGAAGTAGCATGCGGCTACTATATATCGTAATAGTATACATGATACAGTATGTTATGTTAACAAGACGAACTTACTTTTCACAGGTTTATTAACCGGTGAATTCTTTGTCGATCCCTCGTCGTCCTGGCATGCACCGGCCTCTCTGAAACGATCGGCGCGGCGGTTGCGCATTGGCAACTGGTAGGCCAGCCCCAGTAGATAGGTGTGTGTATTTTTCCGTGTTTCGCTTCGATGTCCTCGCGCGGGTCATTCAACCAAACCGTCCGATCGATCGCGCTGTTTACTCCTACCACTCCTTGGCGCTTCCAGCAATCAGAATGGAGGAAGCAATCACGATCGTTGGATCCCTCGCGGGTCGGTGCACGGCGTTTTCCCGGCCCGGCCGCTGTCCCTCTTTCTCTCTCCGTGTTCCGAATTCCACTCACAGATGAGTTGCCGCAGGTCGGTGCGATGCAAATTCGCGGCTGTCGGGTGAGGAATAGACAGAGCCGGCACCCGTTACTGATGGTTTTCCGTTCACCTGCCTGGACCTACTCCTACCTGAGCCCGCCGCGGCATGCTTATCCAGTTATCCACTCGTTCGGGTCGCCTTCTACTATTCCATTCCATCCCGATCAAACCAGGGGCGTCAAACAGCAGACGCGGACGTCCACAACGCACACACCACCACCAATCAGGCAACCAATCCAGTCCGTGGCAAGAGCAGGCAAATATCTCCGGCGAATGAGAATGATCCGATCCTGCAGGTCAGCAGCAACCAATCGGAATCTTGGATAGAGCACTACTAGCAGTCGAGCACTAGCTGCTGCTCAACTCAACTGGAAAAACTAGTACTGCGTACGAGTTATAACCCGGACGACACGGGACATTAGCCACTTGCAGACACCAGACATTGACGGCAGATGCCAAAAACATCACTGATCGCTGATCCTGACCAACCCTCGCTGATCTGCAACCAGCTCATCGCCAACTGGAATCAATTAACCGGAAATTTCACCCTCCTCCGCAAAACCTGCTCATTTCTTCTTAAAGCGAAACTACTCTAAAACCTTGATTATCAATGGCTCCTCCGCACCTGCGACGGTAACCGTACGCATGGCCGCAAGATGGGCAAGATCAAGTGTTCCAAGCATCGGAGATTGCATTTGGCTTTTCAAAAGCCCCTTACTATGCAAGAAGCAGGTGGAAAAAAGCTTCTGAGAAAAGAAAATGTGAATTCAGACATGGCTCATGTGCAGTGGCGAGGTTACACCAAACATGCATGGCCGTCCTATGTGGTACACCAAACCATGATATTGGCCATGGTCATATAGGGAGAGGCTACAAAACTAGAATGAAAAAAAAAAACAGATTTCGTTTATGCTGAAGATCAGAAGCGGCGATAAACTACAACTTACAAACAAGTAAGCCATGTTTCTCATTCGTACTCTACTCTGTTTAGTAACTAGGGATTGGATTCCCTGCACGTTCAGCGAATATGAAGTAAGAGAGAATATAAATGTAAAATCCTTAATGTGTCTCACTAACATGAATATCATATTTCTTGTACTAGTGAACTTTAATTGTAAATGATGGTGGAGTGTTGAAATTGGACATATTGCATGTCTATTGCTGAGTGGAAAGTAGTAGAATACCGCTGCGTGTCAAGAGAAATTGATAATTAGGGTGTTGATAGTGGATTGCATATCAAAATTAGTTTTAGTATGTTTTATTCTTATAGGAGTATTAGATTAGATATTGTTTGCTAGTACATAACTATAACAACAAAAATTAATATGTTTAGATCAGAAGGATCAGTTACTTATAAGTGCGCTGGTTAGAAAAAAAAAAGATCGCTGCTACGAGTTAGCATTAAAATTTTAACACGTTTAGAACTCCCTCCATCCATTAAAAAAACACAACCACAATACAATACCGGAGTTACACCATCTTAAGTTTAACTAAATTTTATACAGTTGATTATCAAATATGTGATATCAAATAAGTATCATTGGTTCACATTGGAATTATTGGATGTCATAATATTGATATTCTCTATCCTCCAAATAAGTGCACATCCTAGTTTTTGGACAGTCAAACTTATTTAAGTCAAATTTGACTAGATTTATAAAAAATGCTATCAATATCTATATCTCCTAATATATTTATTTATTATAAGAATATTTCCACTATTAATCAAATGATACTTATCAAGCATGATAATGTAAATACTAAATTTTTATTTGCCTTTTAACCGAACTTATAAATATTTGATTTGACTCATTGAAGCCAATAAGCACGTGTCAAACAGCTTCTAGCTAGAAATATTTATATTTATTTGTGAAGCTGTATTGGAATCATTGAAAACAGGCCCATGTATATTATCCTATCGTGTCCTGATGTCTCAAGCCATCGACAGACAGTCCGCCGATTCCAATGCAACGGACGGCTTTGCAGGAATGCCTAGTCACGAATCAAACAGGCGCTGAAAAGTGCTACACAGGCAGGCTCTTGAGGCTTGCTTGACCTGGTGAAGGCCTGGTGACTCCTTCCTAGTCACTGATTCCTTTCTTCTCCAAGGCATCATTTATCGGCGGCTCCTTTCCTGCCCACCTTCCTCACCCGCATGCCAAGATTAAAAAGCGTCCATTCCGGCTTTTTGTGGTTTCAGTTTTCTTTCATTGCCATAAACCACAGCGGACACTTAAGGCCTGTTTGGTTTCGCGATTAAGCATTTTGTAGCGGTCGCGTATCTCGGCGTCCGATTTTTATTTCTTTGTTTTACTGGCGTGACCTTACCTCACGCACGGGAGCTTCAAGAACTTAAACACGCCCGCTAATTCACGAGTAGAACTAAAAGTCTTTTTAAATCCCTACTAAATCAAGCGAAGGATGGGCTTTTTATGAGAACTTTACTACAATAGTCAGAGCGTTTTTATTAGTCGCAGAACTTTTAGTCTCTTTAACAAGCGAGGACTGAGTTTACCACATTTTCGTCTACAATTAATCAAACTTATGGGATATTGTATTTTGTTTTTAAAAAAAACCCGAGGGACTACACATGCATCATGGGCAAAATGGCCATGGCATCATGAAGGCTTCTACTTTCATCAGGTACAGAGGAGTGCACAAACAGACCACCACCACTCCTACATGATACAAAAATTATTATTTAATTGCAAAACAGTAAACTAACAATTAGATCATAGAGTACTGTTCCGCTGCATCCGGTGATAATGATAGGATAACACAGCCAGCCGTGACAGTCTGATTAGCATCGTCGTGGCCAGCGTGACCTTCAAGTGGACGACGTAACAAAAACCAATTCCTCCTCAGTCATCTTGCTGCTGGTGCCCCCTCCCTGGCAACTTTCACTTTCTTTTTTTTTTTCTTCCCCTTTTTTGCAGTGTGACTTCTACCAACCCTCAGGTGAACTCCAAAAGAGAGGCGCAGTAATTTTTTTAGTAAGAACTAACAAAGCATCATATGCTAACCAACCATCCGCACCATCGCACTAACAGCAGGTAAAAGTGAAAACCCCCAAAAAAATGAGATGTGAGAGGGTGAGGGGTGGAAAACCCGTAAAAGGAGGAGCAGATGAAACGGAAAGTCCAAATACTCCTATCAGAGGGAGTAGTAAATCTAGAAAGTGGGTGTGGTATCTTTCCCTAGATTTTCTTATTCGCCCTTTTGTCTCTTTCTATTCTCCTTCCTCTCCGTCGGCTCGGCTCTCCATCTCCCACCCCCCACCCCCACCCCCACCTGCAAACAGGTAGCGGCGGTCACCATCTCTCATCCCTTTGCCGCCCTTTTGGCTTGGGTCTTCTCCTCCTCAGGGCAGGCAGGGGGAGGCGGAGAGAGCACGGAAGCAGCCTGATTTGATTTGCTTTTTGGTTGCCGAGGAGGGAGTTGGTGCAGTTTGGAGGCGTGCCTCTGTCTCTGGCTGTGTGTTGTGTGTGTGGAGATGGACCCCAAGTTCCCCACACCCCACCGCTAAACAAAACGGAGCCCACCGCGACGACCACCACCACCTCGACCGCGCAGCAGCTTGGCAGCTGGATCCTAAGGACTACCACCAGCAGCAGCAGCGGCGCAGCAGCACCACCTGCAAATCCAAATCCACCAGCAGGACGGAGGCGGCGGTGGCGGCGGAGGGAAGGAGCAGCAGCTGGTGGGTGCAGCCCGGGAGCGGGCAGCAGGCGCTCGCGCCCAAGCGGAGCTCAACAGGACCGCCACACCAAGGTCGACGGTAGGGGCCGTCGGATCCGGATACCCGCGCTGTGCGCCGCGCGGATCTTCCAGCTCACGCGGGAGCTCGGGCTACAAGTCCGACGGCGAGACCGTGCGGTGGCTGCTGCAGCAGGCCGAGCGGCCATCGTCGCCGCCACCACCGGCACGGGGACCATACCTGCGTCCGCGCTCGCGTCCGTCGCGCCCTCGCTCGTCGCCCACCTCCGGGCTCGCCAGGTCGCACCACCACAACCACCCGCACCATGGGGCGCCGTCCGCCGGGTTTCTCCTCGCCCTCCTTCATCATTCCGCCGCCGCGGGCACGGGCCGACGCCGGGCATCGGAGGCATCATGCAGCGGATGGGGATCCCCGCGGGTCTCGAGCTGCCGGGGAGGCGCCGCCGCTGGAGGCCACATCGGCTTTGCGCCCATGTTCGCTGGACGCCGCGCGGCCATGCCGGGGGCTTGAGCTCAGCCTCTCGCAGGACGGCACCATCGGCGTGCTCGCCGCGCAGTCGATCAGCCAGTTCTACCACCAGGTGGGTGGTTTGCCTTGCTGCCGGCGGCAGCGCCCAGATGCAGCACCCGCACGGACACCAGCATCACCATCATCAGCAGCAGCAGGGGACGGGGAGGACGACCGCGAGGACGGCGAGTCCGATGACGAGCGCCCGGCCAGTAGTGTGGGAGAGAAAAGTGTATGCGTGCAGCCACGGGATGGGATTTCTGCTACTCTTGGATTCTTGTTCGTCGAGTTGTGATGGATTTTTTATCTTCATTTTTTCTCGTCGTGTGGTATCCAAAACTCAACGGAGGCCTCTCTCTCGCTGTTGCTGTGAGGACTTGCTGGCTCCAGATCATCCTAAGTTCTTCCCACTGTATCTCATGGGGTGGATGGATCACCACAGCCTTCTTTCCGGACTTTCAGGTATTTTGTTTCATCTTTTGCATTCAGTATGTCACATCTCGGTATCCTTATTATGGTTTTGGTTGACTGTGATCCTATATTTCTGTATGCTCACCCTGCAGGTGTAAAAACTTGGATGGTTGGATTTGGATCAATCGCCCTTGGAGTGAGTGCCTTATTTGTTATTGCTAAAGTGTGTAGATATTCAGGTAATTTTGCAGTTAGAGAGGTGTTCTTTTTATTGGAGCAATGATCCAAGTTTTAAAACAACCAAGGTATTCGCCGGCATTTTGATCCTCCTCCGCATGTCTATGCAACGCAAATATGATACATATATACATTTCTAGCCCTCTTTTTCCTTCTCTGATAAGTCTGAGAGCTGTTTCTGCCAAGATTTCTTCTTTTTATTGATCAAACATGCACATCCTAGTTGTTTGCTTGAATCATCAGTTATTGTTTCAGTATATTTGTACCGGGAGGTTGTATATTACCACATTTGCTAGGGAAAGGATCAAAGGGTTTTTATTGGTATATGGTAGCCATATGGATGGTGGCACGGCTCTGTATATGCATGTGCAGAACAGGGAATACAGTAGTAGAAGGCCGCATGACGCCTGAGGATTCAGATACAAGAATATAAGGATCAGACTTGGTCCATCATAGAAACGATTGCTTTGTTGCCAATAAATATATCCTGGAAAATATTCATTCTTGATTTCGATTTGTTTGAAAAAGGTGAAAACAGTACCATGCAATTAGCGAGCATGACCTGGGCATATCAAAACTTTGGGATATTTTGCCATGTGTTCTTTAACCAAAATCACAATGTTTATATACTAAACTACAATCGCTATGCAGCTTGCAAGATGATTTATAAAACAACTAATGCTAACTATAAACCTCCCAGTTACATTTTCTATTTGGGGTTTGTCAAATATCCTTGCTCATCTCTACTACAAGCTACTATTTTATTTCTTTGTCTTGGTGAATGACTACCTTCTATTTCTATGCTTAGACGTGTAGCATCAGGGTCATGCCATTTTTTTAAGAACATCCATATCATCTGAACAGTACTTGCTGTGGATCTGTTCACTTTTAACAACATGCTGAAGACAACATCGAGATCAAGCCAACTTTAAGCTTGGGCGGCAGCATGTTCAGTAAAAGCTGTTGAGAGTGCACAAAAAGATGACTTTTTTTCTAGGTGGGTATCATGATTGTGTTGGCAAGTGTAGTTGATCAATGCATTCTACTACTACTAGTTTATGCCGAGCTTGCTTATCACAACTGCAACTGCCACTCAATGGGAAGAATAGAATCTCATGCTGTCTGCATTTCGTTTGTTCTATGCATGGATTTCGTTCATGTTCACACATGTTTTTTGTCCTTGCCACATCCATTTATGAGATGTGGCTGTTTAGTAGTACAAGTGAGATGCAAATCATACTATTTCTGTTTGGCAGTGCCTGTGAGGTCTTGCTCAGTCTCTGCTTGTCACAAAGCCGCGCGTGCCACTGCGTTTCATAGTAGAAAACACGCGCCGTATGGAGAAAACTGCTTCGCCAAACTTACATCATCACTGCTGCTCATCGCGCTGCCGCCACAGCCAAAAACCAGCAAAGTGGCGAGTTGGGCGTCGCCACATGCGATGGCAGCCTTACAACCAAATGTAACTTTCACAATCTCCTGCTCACAATATTTTATTCGTCATTTTATTCAAAATTTTGTAGACAAATATAATTTATTTTTTTACAACTTATTTTATCAACGAAGATACTTGAATATTGATTATTTTATTTTATGATTCATGTGAACATTTCATCAAGACTACTCACAAAACATTTAAGCTAGTCAAAAATCCACGTGTCTGGCCGACAGAGTGAGGAGTACAGCATCGTCCTATGCTGAAATAAATATCTCCAGAACAATAAAACAGAACATACCCATTTATGTTCTGTGGGGCCCATCTTTTTTTTCCTGGTCTGGTGGTTGTGCTGCTAGTGTGACCTCATTGGCCTCATCCACTCTGGCCAAGATGATTTGCGTGTTGTTGTAGAAGATTGCCATACTTTCATCCATAAGGTTTGATTAGAAAAAACGTGACGTGGTAATTTGTTGCCGTCGTCCATTTGCTTTTTTTTTTTTCCTGATGTGAATGTGCACTTAGAGGAGTATACTCATGTACGCACGGCTGGTTTTCTGGTTCTGATGACCCCTAACGCATCAAATGGTCGCCGCCCACCCGATGTTTCTGTATTGCCTTTCAGTTGAGAGCATCTTTTGTTTTTTTTGCTCAAATAATCCGACAGATAGGACTGCATCTGATCATACTTGGTCAACGCACCTGTCACCTGTGCTCAATTTTTTTTTCTAACGAACAGATGAATGTGCAGCTTGATCAGTACACAGAAGTTACCATCGCAAAATATGCTTTACTGCAAAGCTCAAAGATTTGTCCTCTGTTTAAGTCACCAAAAAAAAAAAAAAAAAAGTTTTGTTCATATTTTTTTCGCTTTCTTTCATTGTCCCAGCTCATATTTGTACGAGTTGAATAGTTGATGACAGTCACCAATTAGTAGTTCCAACTGATGAATAAAGTAACCGCTGATGATTGGGAACGTGTCCTCATTGTCAGTCATGCGATTCATGCTTCTCTTAAAATACCCACCAGACATCGCTTTTTTTTTTGTTTGTGAGGTAAGCTAGGCTAAAACAGGATTAGAGAACACGACGTCCAAGTCCAATAGGAGGCAAAAGCTTGTTTTGCAACCACACTAGTGTACATAACCTCGTAGTAGGTTAGTATATCTTATCATCATCGTCTGATCTCCCCTGGTATTTGAATCGTCGTATCGTGCCCCTTTTCTCGACAAAAAGATGTAGTGGCAACTGGCAACCTATGTGCACTGCACTGCACTGAGATACCAACATCTGTTCTCTTTACTTTGTTCCTCGGTGGCCATTTTATTCGGGACGATGGCTTTGTGTTCGTCCAATCTTCTCCGTTCCTTTAGTTTTTTGTGCGCCTTTTGAAACTTGCTTGAAGCCTGACCTCTAGTCCTAGCTTGCAGGACGGTTGGTTGCATTGTTTTTTTGCTCGATCTAATCGTTTTCCCCTTCTATAGGTGTGGTGGAGTAAATGTCCGTTCTAAAGGAGTGCACATCTTACTGTTTAGGGGTTGGTCAATGCATTTGAAGTTTGACTATAGATGTATAAAAAGATAGGAGTATTAATTATATCTCCAAATAAGTTACAATAAATAATTAATTCAGTAATATTTGTTCAGTATAATCTTATTATATATTCAGTATAATCTTTTATTATATATTTATTAGTCAAATTTAAGGTTGATTAGTATTACTCTAAAAGTGTGTGTCATTGTTGGGAGGGAGAGTAGCGATCGAGTTTGCACACATGATTTATTTTAACTGTAAAAGCCAAGTACTACTTCCAGTGCGCCTGTGCTGTGCGAGTTGCGATGCGACCGACGCGGCAGCCGCGGCAGCGGCAGTCAATGCGGTTCCCGATCGCCCAACCAGACCACTGCTGGTGGGCTGGGCCACCACGCGGATGCTGTGGGGCCCGGCCTCGGCCTCCTGCTCCCACTGTTCCCGCCGCCAGAGCAGCAGTAAAATGACGGCAGCCGTACGTCGTGTAGCAGTAGTGCTCTGTTGTGCCTCCCACTCGCTGATGATGCCCTGCCACAGGACAGCGGCGTACAGCAGCCATATTTTTTACTGGCGCCACTGGCCCAATCGTGATCACGCCTTGCTCAAGGGTTAACCGGTTCTACGTTAACCGGTTCTACGCAATCTGAAAAAAGAGAGGGAAAAACCGACCCATCGCTTCCCCTCACTGTCCAGGCGCCCAGATGCAGCAACAGCAGGTCGTGTTGTTTCTGCTACCTGTGCTACCTATCGATCGACCAAATAAGTTATTGTCCTTGTGTTTTAGTGAGTAATCTAACAAAAATAGTGTAGTTAGACTTAGAGGGCCAGCCCTTTTCCATTATCTTTCGTGTCGATCTTCCCCTAAAGCTTTCATGGGTAGTGAGGCCCTTTTCAGTTGATGTTGATTGGTAGAGTCTGGTGCTACCCATCCGTCCTGATGTCCGACGGATTTTATTAAAATTCAAAAATATTTATTCAAATTATAAAATAAAAAATCAATATTCAATCTTCTACTGATAAAAATCGTGAAAAATAAATTATATTTGTGCAAAAATTTGAATAAAGCATTTAAATATCTAATAAAGCACAAGACGGAACTGCGCATGAAAAGTCGCCAAGGACGGAGGGCAGATCACATGCTGAGGTCGTGGTACGAGCTGCGAATCTCGACGCCCATCCCATCATCACAGTTCATGGCTGCTTGTTCCATCGCTAGATACGGGCGTCTTTTCAGCACTGTGCATGCAGAGAAGGCCACCAGTGTGCGCGACTGGAAACCCATAAACGGCCTTTTTCAGCATTCATGCTTTTTAGTGCCTGCTAGCTAGTGCGGTGGAATTCGGGTATTTTGGGCTCGTGCTTATATGGGGATTGCACGGGTGCGCTAATGGGCTTTTTGAGATTCGTGGGTCGCGCGGTGGGTCCGGCCGCTTGCGGGCTGGGCCGGGGCGGGTTGGGTCTCTGCGCGCGTGACGGCATTAGATAGCGGGCGCGCTTCACGGCGCGGCGCAGTGCCTGCAGGAGGTGCAGCAGCCTTCGAGCACCCCGAGCGGCGGCGAGCACGACTCCTGAGTCCGGAGGCGGTTCCTAGCATGCCGGCAATGCTCCATGCCCAACACTACGCCACCGCCGCCAGCCGCCACCTTGTAGATCTCGTCCGCCGGCCAAAGCCCCCGCGCCGAGAGCGCCACCGCAGAGGAGAGGCGCGGGCGCCCCGCCTTGAATCCGCCGCCAAGTAGTCCATGTGCCCGCCGCCGCCCGCGCTAGAGATGGGGCCGAATCTCCACTCTCCCGCCCCGCAAGCACCTCGGCGTGCTTCCTCACCCAGCTGGCCCTGCACTCATCAGAAGGCGCCAACGCACTCGCAAGGCGGGATCGAACGCCGCTGTGGCGACGGGAGCACGATCTCCAAAGACTTTGGACCGGGCTCTGGCCCGAACCAGCGACATAGCCAGCGGAGCTTCGAGATGTCCAATACGCGTGCGCCGCCGTCCGCGCGCGGCTCCGACCGTAACGTAGTGGCGCGCGAAGATGACTCCCGCGGGTCGCCGGTGAAGCCGACGTAGGCAGGTCGCCCGGCCCCGACCGCCGAGGTTGACCTGGGCACGGAGATGACCGGCGTAGTCCGCCTCCGCTGGCACGCACAGTGTGCTAGACGGAGTGGGTTGTGGGTTTTGCTGGTTATGTGCCCTTATGGGTTAACCCATTCTAATGCGGGCGGTGGTCACGCCGATTAACTCAAACTTTTGGGGAGGGGTGCGTGATTAGGAAGCAAGCTGATTGGGGAGGTGGGTGTGGGACGGTTAATCCCCATTAGCAGCGCCTACGTTTTTCAATCGTTATTTTAAAACATGCTGGTCCCAGCATGGGACGGACAAAGCAAAACGTCGGTCGGCAAAATGCTGTGGCGGGCGGCAATTATGGAGACGGGAAGCAGCAACTCAAGGACTTGATGGTGATGGCGAGTTGGCGTGAGACACGCTTACACACGCGGCGGGTGGAGGGAGCAGAGGGACGATGCGTAACGTATGCGTGCCATCGGAAGCGTTGATCCCTTTCGACGCATAGTAGGGTCCAGTCGTCTGCGTGCGCCCCTCGAACACCACCTTGCATCGGGGGCCTCTACTCCCAGCAAGCGTCCATGGCGGGCGCCGGACGATTGCAGGACAGGGTACGGAGATGTCTCAGTCTTCCAGGCTACAGGGCACGGGCACGGTCACGGAACAGCTATGCATGTGCAGGCGAAGCGCTGGGCCTGGCTCGATCAGCTGCACAGTGCTGCTCTGCCCAGAAACCAATCGACTGTTGCTTGGACCGGCAGCATCTTTCACACTGCGGAAAAACGTGCATGGCTCGATCACGCTACAGTTGCCAAGCGCGGCAATGCAGTACCAGAGCATGGGACTGGCTTTGGCTTTTCTCCCGCCATCTTGGACCTTTAGTGAAGGTGCCCAGCATGGGACTGGCTCGGGCTTTTCTCCCGCCATCTTGACCTTGAAGTTGAAGGTGCCCGTGGCTCTATTGGCATGGAACCGATGGAATCGCCTTCAAGCACCGACGGAATCGTCTTCAACCTTCTTCATCTCTCGTCACTAGTTTACGAGGTGGAACCGTGGCAATCTGCTGCTGCTGAGTCCGATCACAACTACAACCACCGGCCAAGGTGGATTGGGAGTGAAGCGACGTCGCTACGTCCATCTGCGTCGACGACATGACGTGGGCGATGTGATGGCAACGCCCTGCTCCACCCAGACCAGCCGCAGCCACAACCTCTCCGCGATCCCACCTCCCCGGATGGAGATCCGCCGCCGACGTGGCGTTTCCTCATCCCAGCGCTCGCACCCATGGCGGCCGCCGACGCCGGGGTCGCGGACGCATCATCCAAGGCCTCGCCGCCATCGCTCGCCTGGATGCCGCGCCACGCGCTAGGCGCTGATATACCTATGCTCTCGCTAACCTGTCGCGCCGGGCGGCGTGCATAGCGCCAGGCCTTCATCGACTTGGCCATGGCAGGGAGCGCTCATGGCATAGCCTTCCCCGCAGTGCGCGACGCCGCTCCTCATAGGTCTCCACCGACGCCGTCCTTTCGGCTGGGCTCGCCGCCCTCGCTTCCGTGACGGGCCACGAAGCTTCTGTTCAGCCCCAATGACCTGACTGGTCGGCATGGCGGCGCACTAAATCCGACATAGCAGCTGCTCCAGATCGCCTCGTGATTCGACGCTGGGTACGGATGAGAGCATTCGAAGTACCGGTGGGCGGATCCAGCTCCCAATGACCTGATCCGGTCTGCACGGCATCAATCTACACGCTACTGCTTCAGATCGCCCACGCATCCGACGCTGGTACGCATGCGAGCGTACTGTAGCTTTCCGGGCTGAGCTGACTAAGGTGGAGGGAGCAACCGCAGGGCACACGCATTTTAAACGTGGACGATTTGCCGCCTCAGTGGTGTCTACATCCAATGAAGCTTTTCAAGCTTCATTTTCGTGTAATCGCTGCTTTCGCCGCGTCAAGCATGGCCGATTTCCGATAAACCGCCACTTAAACGACATCGATATCTTTAAGACTATCTTGAATAGTAAACTCACTATGATGTAGTGCGATCTTTTAGATATATATCTTCATGCGTACTAAAAGTTTTTATTCTTAGCTTTTGTAATAAGTTTTGAGCAGGTGAAAGTCACGCAGAGGCTTTTAAGTTCGCTAAGCTATCCCGCAGAGGTCGGGGAATTTTAATTCCATTATTAGTTTACGAGGTGGAGGCCATGGCTGTTCAACTCTAATTTGGGAAACTTTTCATCAATGAATCCAATAATATATTTCGCCTAATGTTGAATCACATAGGAAATCCACGGCCCAGGTATTGATGGAAGAAGATTTATGACTGTGCGAAGCTCCACGCTTCTGCCCAACCCAATATCCGACACGCACACCAGGCAGGCCGGACTCAGGGCTCACAAAGCCAAGAATGGCAAAGCTACTATCGGTCAGGCCCCACCCGCGGTTCAAATCCCGCGCACGACACTTTATCCCGGGATGGATTTCGTGATTTTCCGGCTACTGCCATTATGGTAGGCGACGCCCCCTGCCGATAATGAGGCTACGCATGACTTCGGAACTCTCAAGCATTCGCGGCCACCCCTTCGGCGCGCTCATGTGTAGCAGTGCGCTATGCGTACGCCAGATTCATGATAGTGAGCGCTGCATGCGCAGCTGGCCTGCTCAAGGCCAGACGCGTAATCTCACAAAAATTTCCTCAAATAAAAACTAAACCATTCTCCCCGTCTGGCTTCTCTTGTCGCTGCTGCGTGCCTGCGGGGACACTCCATCTCTCCTCAACGATCCCGCCTCCCCACACCTCTCGCCGAGTCGCCGGCGGAGGACAATCCGCTCCGCCAGCAGCAGGGAGAGCGCCGCGCGGGCCTCAGATCGCCCGTGTTGGGTCCTTGGAGCCGAAAAGCGGGGGCGGCATGAAGCCCCCGGCTGGCGGCAGCGGCAAGGGCGGCACGATTGACCCCTCTGTGCCGCGGTTCAGGTGCCAGGAGTGCCGCCGCGCCCTCGTCGTCGTCGGGGTCGAGTCCTACGTCGACAGGCTGCCCGCACACGCCGCGCCTGGTACAACTCGCCTGCCTCCCGTCTTCCCCCTTTGTTTTTACCTATATATACTCCCTCCCTTCCCTTTCCAATCGTTTAGGAGTCAAACAATTTTTAGTTAACGTTGAGGAGTCAAACAATTTTTTTGGCTTAACTAAATCTATAAAAATATGTACTAACATTTATGATACAGAATAAGTATAATTTGATTAATTATGGAATATATTTTTCATTGTAATAAACCTATTTAGTAGATGCATAAATGTTGATGTATTTTCTTATGAACTTAGTCAGACTTGAGAAAAAATTTTTGACTTGGTTTAAATTTAGAATTGCCTTCTCTTTGGGACAGAGGGAGTACTATTATAACCATTGTATTCCATCAGTTTGAACCACTTTTGCTCGGCCAAGTTTCCTTTTTCACACTTAGATTATGCAAAAATATTCTTCTCATGGCACTTAGATTATGCACATCTATAGTGTTACAGCTGGAAAAAAATCTTCTTGTCGATCATGTTGCCAGCCCTTCCAAATTATTACTTGCATTGATGCTAGAAGCTGGGGTCGCTTCATGCTTCTAGTTGCCGATCAGGTTCCACAATTAAGTTGTTCTACTGCATTTGTAGTGCTGGGACCAAGATTAGCATGCGGCTATTTGCCTTGCTTCCTTCGATCATGTCACACAAGCACTATCCACTGAGCCTCTCCGAGATGCAAGTTTGTGGGCTGGCACTTATCAAGTATGTTATTTAATGCGCGCAGGTAATCATGCATCTTCTGTTCAGGGCAGTGTTATGGGTGCAAGCAAGATGGACAATTCTTATGTTGTGCTATCCAGGCAGAACAAATCTCAGAGTCCTAGGATTCCCCCACGCCCACCAAGTGCAGCAGCGGCGCATGCTGATCCCAGCCAATCAACAAGAGCGATAGAGGGGTCATATATAGTGCTTCCACCTCCTGCCGCATATGAATACCTATATCGTGGTTTAAACATATTAGTGCTTAAGCATCTTTCACAAATATTGTGAAATAATCAATCATAAGCTGTCAACTATAAATGCAACTCAATTATGGCACTTTTTTTTAGATTACAGAACTAGTGCATATTATTGACTTTGTTGCAAAAAGATACAAGAAATAGTTATTGGTCTCTATAAACCTCTTACCTTTATGTGTTCTGCAAATTCAGATTGAGGAAGAGGAAAAGAAACTTAAAGCTGCAATTGAAGAAGCTGAAAAGCAATATTCAGAAGTTAGTTCTGAGATGAATGATCTTGAAATAAAGTCTAAACAATTTGAGGAATTGGAAGAGCGGTTAGTATCTTTCTCCTTGCCATTATTGTTTCAGGCATCTTCCTGTTATAGTTGTGCTGTTTGTCATTTGTATCGTTTTTTGTGCATTTGGAGTTGCTGGGAATACTATCACAGAATCACGATTGATGTACAACATTGCAAAGTTTTAACACCATCACCTTTTGTTTGGCTCCTGCTTTTTATAATGCTTCAAATACCTTCCATGCAAAACTGATGTTACCATTTTTTTAAATAAATAGGTACTGGCATGAATTCAACAGTTTTCAGTTTCAGTTGACATCTCACCAGGTAAATTTACTTCAGGCCAGCCTCTGGATACCTAACTGAGAATAACAATGCATCAACTTATTGTTATCATACTTTCTTGCTGCCCCTTAACATGTATATATTTTTAAACAGACATATATTTTGTTCCATATCAGTTCCAGGCTAATAACTAAAGCAATATAGACCGAGTCTGTGGTTGATTTTGTGATCATGTATTTATTTTGCATCAAAAAGTTGCTGACAGAAAGCTAAAAAAGTTTATCCAACATGCATGTTGTCTGTGATGTTGTTTTTAAAACTGCCTTGATGTATGGATATACTATCACAAATTTTAGTTACTTATCTCTATGCGATATTTTCTTATGCTTGAATAGTTTGCCACCATTTTCTGTGACATTCATTTTGTTGTTATATGAAAAATATGACACTTTTCAGGAACAAAGAGACGCAGTTTTTGCCAAGATAGAAGTTTCCCAGGTTCATTTGGAACTGTTGAAGCGTACTAATGTTCTCAATGACGCATTCTATATTTCACATGATGGAGTAATTGGAACAATAAATAACTTCCGCCTTGGACGCCTTTCCAATGTAGAGGTATTATACAGATTGCAAAATGCATAGATGCAATTTTGGGTCACTATACTCAGTGCTTCTGAAAATACAGGTTGAGTGGGACGAGATAAATGCTGCTTGGGGTCAGGCTGCTCTGCTGTTGCATACCATGGCTCAGTATTTCACCCCAAAATTCCAGTATCCTTTTGTTTTCTCTCAGTAGCTATAGAATTCATTCCAAGTGCATAGTGTTACTTACAATTTTAACTTATCGAAATGCTTAGATTGTGAATTTTAATAGTAAGCACAATAGAATTTATTCTTAAAAGAAATGTTGCAATGGAGTTCCTGAACCTTCTCCTAGATACCGGATCAAGATTCACCCTATGGGAAGCTATCCAAGAGTCACAGACATCCACAATAATACTTATGAACTGTAAGCTTTCTTCTGGCAGATGTACTTTTTTCTCTTCAAGATGGTCTATAATTTAGAAGTCCTCACTTAGGTTTATAATACTTCTATTTTGTTTGCAAACCTTCTTGCCTTAGCACTGTATCAGGCAGTGCAAATTAATCATGCTTGGGATGTTAATAAGACACACTGTTGATGTTCAGGTTTGGTCCAGTGAATTTGTTCTGGAGCACCCGATTTGACAAAGCCATGACATGGTTTCTGACTTGCCTGCAAGAGTTTGCTGAGTTTGCCATAAGTCTTGATAAGCAGAACAATGTTCCACCTGAAAAATCACTGAAGCTTCCCTACAAGTAAGACATTTTGCAAATATATTGGTTTCATAAACCTCATGTTTATCTGGCCTGACTAGTCTTGTCATTCATGTTCTAGTTATTGAGACTGAACTGGGGAGGTTCATGGTTCGATTGGACTGTCGGACCACCAGCTCAATATAGTTAAATACTGTATAACCAAACCCCCCCCCCACACACACACACACACACACAAACTACGCAGGACGGAAGGAGAGCTGCATGTCATTTTTCATTAAGAAGAATATAAAAAGATACAAAAGGGAGGGAAGTAAAGTCCCTCGCAGGCCACCCCATGGGTTTATAGTGAATACAACATTCTAGAAAATAAACTAGGGAAACACAACCAGCAGCCTCAAACAACCAAGGACCTAGGAATCCAGGACCAACGACCTAATATTACCTTTCATGTCTTTCACAAGTGAAACCGTAGCACAGTGGTCCTGCTATCGAATGCCATGGGATACATTTTTTGTTGATTTGTTAAGTGCACTGCCTTCCTCCCACACTAAGTTTGTGCAGCTCATGCTGCACACCATGCCCACATGTGGCTCAGAAGCTGTTTTTTCTTCTGTTTTTTTTTTCTTCAAAGACAGACGTTTGACTGTTTTGTAGCGGGTTATAGCAGGCTGATTGCTTAAGCAGACCAGGCCAGACCCTGCAGAGTTCCTGTTTTTTTCTGATGAAACCTTGGTCGGTCTGGTTTTAGTAGCTATGATTCAGACATTTGAATTTCATGTTTATGCTTGTGACTCATTTGCAATCACTCTTAAAGAATATTTGAACTACAAACATTCCAACGGGGGTAAAATTTGTTAAGTTCATCAGGTTTGGTTGCATGCACAAAATTGTTTTTTTGTGGCTTTGAACCTTTCTTTCATTGGTTACTGTGGTAGTTATCGACTACATGGAAGAGCTCTGTTATGGTAATGGTAGATAGTAAATTGGAAAGTTTCTTATGTGTTCATGCGTTCCATGTTACCTGCATTGTTGTTAATTAAGATCACTTCATTCATTTCACAGGATTGACGGTGACAAAGTAGGGAGCCACACGATTGTCCTAAGTTTCAATAAGAATGAAAACTGGACCAAGGCGCTAAAATACATGCTGTGCAATCTGAAGTGGGTTCTCTACTGGTTTATTGGCAATACAAGTTTTGCACCACCCTCGGGGTCACTGCACACACAATCTCAGAAGAACAAGAGTTGATGCTGTTTTTTTTCTCCTTTTTAACTGTACATAATTTATTTATATACTTGACCCTAGCCGCTGGATGTAGCCGTAGTGACAATAACGACACATTTGATGTACATGTGTTTATTTCTTGAAGTCTACCATGCTGTTTTGAGGCCATCGTGCTGTCGAGCCTGTCGTGCACATGCCACATGACCCTGTGTTTGATCTGTGTGCTGAGGATCAGCCATGTGGCATGGCATGTGCATGTTTTACGTGTGTACACTGCGATGCCATCCAGATTCTGCATTTTATTGTTGAACAGTACATATAATAATATCCGATTCCTGATCTCACAGCTCCGGCCTGCGAGTCTCACCCGAGAGTAGAGACCATCTCTCTCCTACATGTGACCATTAACTACACAACTACATGTGGACCTACCTTCACAAGCACCTTACCTTCAACACAGAAGCACGACTCTCCTACATGTAACCCTTTACCTAGTAAATCCGTAAACAGCATTTTCACATAACTTCGATCAAGAAAAACATGAACAGCACCACAAACGCTCCATGCTTTGGTAATACTAGGATATCTTCATTTTACGATAGATCATCAAAACTATATGGCACAAAATACACGATGATCTTGGCTGTTCTGTACAAATGACAATTCTGTAAACCTGGGGGCTCCAATAAGAGAGAAAAAAAAAGCTCCCTAAATTTCTAAATCTGAGAAATTGGGTGAGACTATGGCTAAGAGAGGCTAAGGGGATATCTGGGCAAAAATGAAGCCATGGTACAAAATTTCTGAGTTACAAAGGTGAGAGCATGTACAGAGTTTAGGATTTACTGTCGACCTTGAAGCCAATTCATATTCTAAAGCCACCTACCGGGTATGTACACTCATGCATGCTAATCATCTCGAACAATCTCGCCCATCATGATCCGGTTACTGTGGACCTTGAAGCCAAGAAGAGAAGGGTCAATCTGCTTTCCTTTCTTTGCTTTCTTCTTTGCACCCCTTACCACCTGGGCCACCGTCTGCAGATTCAGAGGCATCATACTGCAATGGAGGCTTCCTCGAGCTCTTCAGCGCTTCGCTGAAGGACTGACCAGAGGCGTCTGGATTGTTGGTGGCTGATGGCATGCTATATAATCCTGCCTCTTTGTTGCTAGGAACACTGCCTTCCATACCCTGGGCTATTGATACGACTCCTGATTCCATCTTATTCTCTGTACAGTACGATCAGAATTAAATATCTGTTATGAAGCAGACATAAATATTTCTAGACAGATAGCATGGTAAAAATATATACTTCAGGTTGTCTGTGATTGTGCAATAGGTTGCGCACTAACATTGTGCTACTGCTCGTTCAAACTACCATCCAGTTTGCGGTCTAGACATTTTAATTTTAGCAATTGGCAGCTTTGTTTTAAATGAAGCAAATTCAGCTGACTTTTTAGTATACAACCCCAAAGTAATATTAACCATATCAAAAATTCAACAATCCAGACAGTTTGAAATAAAAAACATACCATCAGAGGACGGAAGACCTGCTTTCTTCAGCCTGATTGCTGAAGACAGGTCTGTGGGAACTGACTGAGATGTAGTATGTTGATTTGTAGAGCGCTTTAGTAAGGAGTGAGAGCTTCCTTTTGACATGCCAGAATCAGACCTGCACATCTATATATTATAAATACAATATAATGAAGCAACTTTGCACTAACCTATGTGGTCATTCAAGAAAATTAATCCGTGCATGTAAAACAATAGAATGAACGCTATAGAAAAGCTAGTTAGAATCATATAGATGCCTTTAATAACAATTATTCAAAACTCTTGTCCAGAAACAAGACTTTGCATTAAGGTAAGCTTATCAGCGAAGCAAAGTCTACAGGAATCAAAGTACATATTAGAATTATCTGGTGGCCTATTGATTTCTTTTTTGGCATGTCAGAACATCAGAATAAACTAACATGCCAAAAAGAATTATTAGAATGGTGATTTGGTGGGTATGTGACAAGAGGGTACCACAGAAGCTAAAAGGAAAGTTCTATAGGACAGCGATTCGCCCGGCGATGCTGTATGGTGCTGAATGTTGGCCTACAAAAAGGCGACATGTCCAACAGCTAAGTGTGACTGAGATGCGTATGTTGCGTTGGTTTTGCGGGCTTACTAGAAGGGATAGAGTTCGGAATGAAGATATTCGGGATAGGGTCGGGGTGGCCCCTATCGAGGAGAAATTGATTCAACATCGGTTGAGATGGTTTGGACATGTTCAACGGAGGCCTCCCGAGGCGCCGGTGCGTAGTGGAGTTCTAGAGCGGGTAGATAATGTAAAGAGAGGTAGAGGCCGACCTAGACCGGGGGACTTGGGGCGAGGCGGTTAAAGCGAGACCTTAAGGAGTGGAATATCTCCAAGGATTTAGCTTTGGATAGGAGCGCTTGGAGGCTAGCTATTAACGTGCCTGAACCATGACTTTGTTTCCTTTTCTATCTACCCTAATCTTTATCCTTTTGTCTTGTGCCTTTCTACGTTCTTTTGTACTGTTTCATATGGGTTTCATCTCTAGCCTACCCCAACTAGCTTGGGACTAAAGGCTATGTTGTTGTTGTTGGTGGTGGTGGTGATTTGGTGGGTATGGAGGGATAAGTGAATATCCTTTGGATTGGAGAAATATAGTAGATAATGGAGCAGCACATCTACAAGTTTAGATTAATACCATTTGCTAGCAGCTTCTTCAGAAAAATCAGTATCCTCGGCAGCCAAGCTTGCACTAGAACCCTGCTTCTTACCCCTCGTCAACTCACTGACACTCCCAACCAGTTGATTAGCTGATGTTCTACCACCTGTGGTGTCTGAAAAGTCCCTTTGAACATCGTCAATTCCAAGAAAATGCTTCTGCTCAAGCAATGATCCAGATCCTGATCTAAGGTTAAATTTTCCGGTGTTCTCAATACTATTGGGTAAAGTACCCAGATTGGCTGATCCCTCTTGCGGCAACTGCCCTGACTTTGCATAAAGTGACCTTTCTGAAAGAGACTCCTCAAACGACAACATGTCCACAGATCTTAGAGGGTTCTCCACAACAGGTTGCGCAAAGTGATCCTTACGCCCAAAAGATGCTGGAACAGGAACATCAGGGAAACCCAGGGACTGCTGAGATTGAAGGACAAGTTTCTTATGAATCATATCACTCAAATCTTGTTCTGCATTCCTCTCTTTATTCATAAGGGCCGCCCATGCATGTGGGTTGTCAACAGCAAGGTTCATTTCCACATTCCTCCTCTGCTTCTCCGCTTCAATCTGCAACTGGTTGATGCGAGAAGATTCCATTAGACTGTTTTGCAACTGTCCATTGGCATCCGACCAGTGCCTTTCAAGTCTTCCTATGTGAGAACCAGGAAGCTGCTCCTGAAGCCTATGTTGCTGGGCATGAACCCCTGAAGGAAGCATAGGCATTTGGCCTAAAGGGTACACATCACCATGTGTTTCCAACTGACCAAGTCCATGATGGCGTGCTAGGGCATTTATAACATCTGGGTTTGGTCCAGGACCACCACCGGGCAAAGAACCAGATCGCTCTAGGGGTGAATACCTTGACCTCCCCTATGCAAACGTTCATGTAAAGATAAGCTGCGGTCAAGATGTTCATGATGATCAAATGATGACGATCTCTGAAGGTTCTCCAGGAGATCGAAACGACCATGTCTCTGATTTGGACTGGTCCCTGAGCGGATAAACTGGGCAGGATCGTCCATTGGCCAAACCCCACCTAAGTGTCTTTCTTCCTCCCTGCCTGAATGTTGCCGAAGAGCATTTGCCAGTTGTTGAGACTGAAGTTGCTGCTCGTGCTGAAGGCCTAAAAGAATTTGCTGCTCTAAAGGAAGCATCTGTCTCTGATTTGGACGTGAGAGAACATCCAACATATCATTATGATGCTCCCTATGAAGGCCATGACCAAATTTTGCTTGAATGAGTTGTTCAATAGCTGCATCATGCTGCCTTTGCAAATGGTGAGGTTGCTGGTGCAGTTCATTTAATACATGTTCACGAAGTAAGACTTGATCAACCATATTTGTTGGACCAAAATTTGAACCCTGCAGCTGCTGCTGCAACAATTGCTCGAGGATCATCTGTTGTTGCTGTTGCTGCTGCTGCTGCTGCTGCTGTTGTTGCAAGAGCTGGGCTTGCCGTTGCTGCTGTAGCTGCCGTTGGTGCTGCTCTTGTTGGAGCTGGCGGCGTTGTTGTTGCTGCTGCTCAATTTCAAACTGGACTCTCAAAAGATGCTCCACATCAGAAAGTGGTTGATTCATAGGCTGGCGGTGTTGGTGCAAAGAATCAAACACCTGCCCAGGAAATGCACCAGGAAACTCCAAGTTTTTATGGGCCATCAATTGCTCCTGCTGCAATTGCTGTTGCTCCCGTCTGATCTGTTGAAGTAGCATTTGCCCCTCAAAATTCAAATGATGCTCAGCTTCAACCTGAGGGATCCTGCCAGAAATGTTTGCATCATTCATATTGTCCAGCCGTCCAAAGTTTGCAGGCCACTCATCACGCACGCTAGAAACTTCATTCATCCTGCTAAGTGGCCCGTGTCTCATGTTTACAGGTGGAATGTCCTTGGGTGTTGTAGCCTTGGGATTTCTCCGCTCATTTACACCAAGTACGTTTGATGAGAGAGGTTGTTTTGGATGCCCTTCCAGCTCAGACCAAAGTAATCCAAGAGGACTCAGATCACTCTCCCTTGGGATATCATGTTGCGGCAAATTAGCTTCTCCAACCACAGAATGAGGATCATGTGGTGCCAACTGGAAATCTGCACGGTCATTCTCGAGGTCCCGTAGGGGATTGACCCAAGCTGCTATTAGGTCTTCCAGTGTACAACACTTCTGTCATAAACATGAAAAAGTGAATGTTAAACATGAAAAAAACTGAACATTACCTCAGCAAAAACATAAATAGGGCAAATGAGTTTCTCAACAAAAGAACCAACCTTCGGCATCCTGATTCACTAATTCAGGAATGTGCTGCTGGCGATTACTAGCATTTGCTATATCCTTTCCCGTTTCTGGTGAAGATAACCAACCACTACGAGAAGGTACTGATGCTTCATGATCACCTCTTTTAGGATCAACAGCATTGCTTTCAGAATTCCAATTAGACACTTGGTCACTCTTCCCAGAGGAAGCAGTAGGAACTGTGGATTCAAATTTACTTTGAGATGATTCCAGAGATTCAGCAATTCCATCGCTGGGTTGAGGTATATGCGATTTTGTTTTTTGCCCAAGGTGGGGCATGACTTCAACAAGTGGACGGAAAGGAACATCATCTGGAGCCTGAGACAAACGTACAGGTAACTCCAAACCAAAGTATCCATCTTCATACCAGGAAATTATGTCAGCGCCCAGAAATGGACCCTGCACACCTCCTTGGGGATCCAGATAATATAATGTCAACTCTTCTGGATAATTAGCATGGCCACGCACTTTTATATCCACCATATCATTGCTTTGGTATGGCATAGGGGGTTCTTGAGGGTGCTCAAAGGATGGCACATCAAACAGAGTGTTTGAATCATCAGGTAGCTTAGTGCCAAGATCATGGTCAGCATTTGACTTGATTTCATCACTTTTCAAACCTTCCCGAATGTCAGTAATCCCATATTGACTGCTGACGGCATGTTCCTCCCGACTTTTCTTTGGTGGAGATGTACTGACGCCACTAGGAAGTGTCCCTTCAACATAGAAGGCATCCTTCTCTGAGATCAAACCCAAAGACCCTTCTTGACCCAACCCAGCAATTGCAAAACTGACTTTGCCCTTGTCATCATCAATACCAGAAGCTGGTTCTGAAACAATTATAACATTTAGATTTAGACTCTACCCAATGGATAAGAAGCCAAGGATAGACAACATTTGCATTTTTAGATCTATAAAAATCATGGCACGACTAACATCCCACAGTGAAGATATACCTTCAAGCTCTTTTGCCCTCTCTTTTTTGTTTGCAGTCCCATTGATTCCTTCACTGCTAATGACTTTACCCCTTCTAATATCTTCCAGGAGGGCCTGAAAAGTAGTCAAGCAGGTAAATAAACAAAAAAAAAGAGACAGCAAATGTTAAAGATAGTAGGAAGAATATAACCTAGGTATTACCTCTTCAACAGTATCCGGTGCAACAAAGGCTAGGGGTTTTGCAGCAGTAGAGAGTGTGATGGAAGGAATTTCCTCCATTTTCATGTCAGCATCTTCAAAGGATGACATCACATTTTTCTGCCTGTATATATCAAGAAGCTTCCCTCTTGGGTAGCGGAAACTAACAGCAGCTTTTGCAGACTTCCCATACACAGATGGAGCACCAATTGATCCTGCAGATGACGGCCGGTTGAAGGATGCAACAGAGTTTGGGTTTCCCCGGCCTCTTCCAGCGGCAAAACCAACATTTGAGTCCTTATCCTTAACACGTGCTTTCTCCGATCCAAAGCCTGGAGCAGCACGGTGCGTTGCTGTTCCGACAGAATGACTTTCCTGCCGGTGACGAGGCCTCCATTTATCACGGAATCGGACTCAGACAGCAGCCTTCCTGTGAATGTCTGTTTATCAGCATGGGTTTCATCCTTTTCTGCATCAACCTTCTTGTCTGTCCTGGAGTCCTTCTCCTTGTCATCAGGTCCCCATCTTGATGACCATTTTCCATCACGGCGTCCCTCGTTCCCCGAGCTTCGGGTAGAACCATCATTCCACCTTTCAGATGCAGGAGCTGCACGCGGATCAGTGCTGTCCCTTGCAGAAACATTGTCAGAACGGCGATCAGTCTTGCGATTATCGACGTCCCTGTCCACATCCTTCTTGCGCTCCCTCCTCCCGAGCAGGCTCGTCTCCCTCTCCTCTTCAAGCCAACGAAGGCCACTGTCAGCATCAAATACATTCCTCCTTCGTTCTTTCCTATCACCAGTTCCTTCGAGCATCCTCCCTTCCTTTTCAGTAGGTTCAAGGGAGGACCCATGAGGCAGCGAGATCTGCAGACGAGCGAGCATCCAGCATCGTTAACGATCAATTCTACCAGCAGTCAATCAACATCATGGTACAGTAAAAGCAAGCACAGAGGGAAGGGCAGTGATAACAAACCTTTCCATCAGCAGGTTTGGCGTAGAGCCACTGAGGAGACAGGGGAATGCTGTTATCCAGGTGCTGCTGATCTGCATAGCACAGGGTCAACGTTCAGCCAAACGGGGTCGTATCATCATCCGCACACAACAGCCAACTGACGCACGAGCTCACACTCCTAAGCACACGGACCGAGGAGAGCAACCGCACACGAACACATGCACCCACGCGAACACGAGCTAGCAGCCCCCAAACCGAACCCTAGACACTTAAACATGGCGCCCGCTACAGAAATTCCTCAACTGCTAAGCATGCGGTCCGAAATGAATCAGGGAGGAATAGGAGGCAAGTGGTTTGGGGTGAAGAAATCCGCACCTTTGGAGTCGTCGACGAACCCCATGGCGGCGGCGGCGGCCCTGTCCTCCTCGATCCCAAGCGAAAGCCCACCTGCGCGACCCAACAACCAGACGTCAAATCGGGGGCACCCACCAATCAATCACAGATCTGCGCCGAGGCCAATCCAGGGCAGCGGGAGGCGGCGGCGGCAGATCGGATCTCCCGCGAGGCGCGCAGATCGGGCGGCTCACCTTTGCCGAGCGCCGAGGGTCGATCCAGCTTCCTCTCCGCCATCGCGGTCTCGCGGGATCCGACGGAGCGAGCGGGGAGTGAGCTAGGGTTTCCGGTGGAGAGGGGGAGAGAGAGAGAGGAGGGGCAGCGGCTTCCGCGGCGCGATCCGGGGGCGAGGCGGCGGAGGGGAGGGGAACCAGAGCTAGGGTTTTGCGAGCGAGGGGCGTCGAGGTCACCGGCGATGCGAGGAGCACGAGAGGGAGAGGGAGGCTGGCCGGGTTGGGTTGGGGCTGGGAGCTCTGTGTTTTTTTGGGCTGTGGGAGGGGAGCGGGGCGTGGAGCGGACGAGGGCGAGGGAAGGGGAAGAGATGACGAGGGCCAGCCAAGAGATAAATCACAGCTTTGTTTTTTAGCGAACTCTTTTTCTCCAGCGATTTGTTTTTTCTATTCTATATTGTTATTTCTTTATTTGTATTTGTACTAGTAGCAAAATAGTAGGTACAGTATTTTAATTAATTAGTTAGTTGATGATGACGATAGGAACGTCTTCTGAGGATAGTGGTGATACAGATGGTGTGACTCCTGGTTTGGAAAAAACAATTTGCTGTGAAGATGACTTGATTGTTTACATACAAAATTTTGTATTTACCACACGATTAATGAGTTGTTTGTTTGATGGTTTTACGCCCATTGATATTGTTCTGTTGTGAGAGATAGAAAATGTACTATGATGGATAAATTCAAATGAATAGGGCACAAATCAGTTCCTCTATACCCATTGTTTTTTTTAAAACAATTTTATAGAGTATCAGAAGTTTTCGTTCAGTATTTTACTTAAAAAATTTGCACCATTATTTCACATTCATAACTTTGTTTATCGTCCGTTCGAATTCAGATTATATTCACAAGTTTAGCCTGAAATAAATAATAAAAAGAAATAGAAGACCATCCATTTCTTAATGTTCAGAAACATTCATGGGCTGAATTCCCTCCGCAATCCCCTCCGCCAGCCTCTTCTTCCGTTGGATATACCCGCGAGAGAAGGCCGTGCTGCGCTAGAATTTAATTTGGGCCACAAAACAATCCGCGCGACCGCTCCTCGCGCTTGCGCTCTTCTAAAATTCCCGTGCTAGCTGTCAGAGGCCCATCCAGGCCAGCGGACTGTTTGTGAGGTGTTTTTTTTTTTTTTTTGGCCTGGTCAACATAATCTTTTAAGCACTAGGGTGGAGTCTCTAACAACGAGGCACATGAAGTTAAAAAAAAATGGAAAACATATCTATTGCTCAACTTTGGTGGACTTTATGTAGCTTAATCAACACTTATTAAGGCAAAAGGTTAGTCCACTAGCTATCATCCATTTAGCCTCTCGGTAGTCCCCATTTGCACCGTCTGCACTGGCTACCATCCGTTTAGCCTCTCGGTGGTCCCCATTTACACCATCCTGGCGGACGGACTACCTTCCTAGGCCCTCGATGAAATCAACAACATATATGTCGGCAATCCGAAAAAGAGGGCTCCATCCACAGGGAGTGCAAGGCCGCGTGGTGTATAGTATCTTTGGCCCACCGACTTGGGGCGCCTTGGCATCCCTGTCTTGTGGCTAGCCTCCATCACGCTATAGGTGGCTATGGCTTAAGCAATCTGATGAGAACTGGCATGGGCCGATCTCCCACTCAAGGTTGCGAAGGAGGTGCAAGACTTCTTCGAGATGTCCACATATACGGAGCCGGGGAATGATCACCGCATTCTGGACAAGGCGATGGATCCAAGGACATGTGGCTAGGAACATATCATCATCGTTGCTGGACTTTGTCACCCGCCGCTGCATCTCCGACATCATTATCGCGCAGGGGCTACAAGGACGAGCTTGGGTTCGCTAGATATCTGGTGGCATCACAATACTGGTGTCATATGAATACCTCACGCTTTGAAACCAGGACAGCCAAGTACAACTTAGCCACAACGAGGGTCGTCTTGTATGGAGATGGACGGCTAACGAAAAATACTTGTGCAAGTCGGCTTACCGAACCTTACACATGATCCCTCACTCAATCCCGTATTGTAAGCGCATCTGGAAGACTTGGGAACCACCGCAAGTAAGGATATTCCTATGGCTAGTTGTGCGAAGATGCCACTAGATTGCAGATAAAAGAGCTTGTCATGGGCTAAAGGCGAACTACAAATGCTTCCTGCGCGATTTGGACCCAAAGACTATTGATCACATCATAGTCTCATGCTCCTTCTCTGGACAGGTATGGTGGACCATCCTGGCGGTGCTTGGCGTCGACTCAACACAGTTGGGCGATGCGTCATTACTCGGCTGATAGGATCAATAGCGTCGAAGATGGAAAGGGGACAAGAGGAGGAGGACTAACACATTATTTTTTTTGGTGACTTGCAAAATATGGAAAGAAAGGGATGCAAGGTGTTCCGGCGGGGCTGGCTCCACCACCAACCAATGACTTGCCATCATAAGCATGCCGCCGATCAAAGGATCGAAGACGGGGCATGCAAGCTTAGTTGTTTAATTCATGAGTATACACATCTCCAATAGGGGGAGACAACGATCTAATGCAAAATCATTATCCTCCCCAATGCATGCTTCCACGTGATGTAAGAACTCTCCTTAAATACAAAGATACGCAAATCTTTTGCGTATTTGAGAAAAAATCATCCATTTCGCAAAACTAAAGTAGGCATTTCACTTTCGTTATTGCAATTGATTCTCGATGAAGGTTGAGTGGATGAGGCAGCTGAATAGATGTATTACACCGAGGGATTGTACGGAGCGGAGCCTAGGGTGAGTCCGGTCCATGGATGATTGCTCAGCCTAAGCACCCGCCCCGATGGGAGCGGTCATATCAAATTGTGTATTGATTTTTCTTTTTTCTTTTTACACCTCTCATCTAGATACACCACACACACACGCACACCACACTCGGACCTCCTATACACAACTAGACCCACAACTGTACATATAAATATGAAAGTGCGGTGAGAGCACCAACACCGAACCCAGGATTCGAATGCTCGTGGGCAGCGTGCACACCGTCAGCAAACTGCCAACCGAGCTAGCGCTCGTTCTCATGTATTATTTTTTTGTTTCTGTTCATTCATACTGATTTTTCGTTCGTATTGGTCATTTCCCCATGTCCATGTCTTGATTCCTTCTCCGAATTTGATTACCGTCAACGTTTTGTGGCTCACCGTAGTTCAATAAAGACGATTTTGATTGATGTTGCCACATGTCATACATCAATTTTTTGACTAGAAGAAAAGATTAGGCGAGCATGCATGCATGTCTATTCCAAGCTGTTTCCCGCTACTTTCTTCTATAGATTTTTTTATAAATACTTAGATCCATTTTACCTAGATGTATTTCAAATAGTTTTACTACTTATTTGATGTAACTTTCCACTCTACGAGCCACCACTTTCATGTGGGGGTCTGTTTGGGATGATAATTGTGTTGCTTTTTCGAGAGAAAAAACCCGCCAAACGCTTTGCTTTGACGCGTATTCGCTGCCCGCCAGCAACAACAAATCGCGGGATTTGAATTGGACGAGGAAAAACAGTAGAAGCACCTCGGAGCCGCGTTAGGCTTATAAGCTTCACGTGGGCCGTAGAAAGCTTGAATAATCGTACGTAGGAGTATTTTTTTCATTCAATCTAAGAGCCTGTTTGGATTGAAAAAAAATAGAGGAATTTTAGAGGAAACCATCTACTACACCTATATGAAAAACCCCATTAGGAAATCTACTACACCTAACCCCGAAATTCTCTACACATATAAGTAGGACACATAGGCATCTCTCCTGTCCACACCTACTGCTTCCTTCGTTCGATGCGCATGATGGTTAAAAAAACGTCACCACGGCGGCTTACTTTAGCCTTTTTTGATTCAAGAACGTGGTAGTTCCTCTTCCTCTAAACGTTAAGTACATACTTCTCTAGATTTTCTTTAAAGTTGCATATATTATTTGAAGACAACACTGAATGTATGGTGGATGATCAGCAAGTTAGTGCTTTTTCAAATCTATTCTTTGATGACCTATGTTTTCTTTGATAAAATTGAAGATCTTAATACTAATATGATGTCTTTTCTTTAGTTCATTATTGAAATCACTTTTAAATTCCTCTTAGCTAGACTAAAATTACTTTTTGTAGACCCGAGCAACGCGAGAAATTTCACTAGTTCCTAAGGAAAACAAAACCTTTGGTTGCGTTTGGAACAAAGGAAAATAGATTTCATTTCCGGAGGAAAGGAGTGGAGCTACGTGCATCTCACATGAAAAAAAAGCATCCACACCAAATCAATGGAAATCTCACTCTCTCATAACGTCTACCCGCACCTGCGTGTTCTTCACTCCTTCCTAGTGGGGCTTCAGGTGACGAGAGAATAATGAGGGATAAAGATTGATTCACAAATTGCAACCACTGCCAACAGAGAAAAACATGGATGGATGGAAAAGACAATGATGACACGCAGAGAGAGCCGGTACACACAAGAAGATAAGGACGATGTTCACATGAGAGAATGGCTAGCAACGTTGTACAGTAAAAAGATGTGGTAGTTATAAATTAAGTAATAATAATAATACGATAGGTGAAGTATGACTTCTGAGCCCCTAAATCACTCTAGCATGGAGGGAACTGATCAATTTATTAGGACATATGATGATTCAACCATATTCCTACAATCCAAACACCTCAAAGTATTTTTTTTTTCCTGTGTTTTGGAATCGTAGTTTTTCACTTTTCAATCTACCTTATTTCTACGTTTTTTTTCTCTTTTTTTGCATTCCTGTGTTTCAAACAAGCCCTAATGAAATCATCCTACAGTTAATTCAATTTGAATATTCAACTCGTGTGTGGACTCTTTTTCACACGGATCAAACTGTTGATGACTTTGCGAACCAAATACCCAGTAGACGCGGCAGAAGTCTTTATGACGCAAACCGAAGGCACTTTCCTCCATAAATACTTGGCCAACCCTACCTCCTCTCTTGGCTCCTACAACATTACATAACGCAGCTAGAACTAGTAGAAGTCAGGAAGAAGATAGCCATGGCCTACTACTCTCCAGCGAGAGCCTGCTACCTCCTGCTCCTGCTCCACTACTGCCTGTGGTTCATGGCTCCCCACACCGCTGCGCTGTCTTTCAGCTACAACTTCTCGACCCCAGGCGACCTCGACCGTGCAAAACTCCAATATCTCGGCAACTCTACCCGCGGCGAGGGAGTCGTTAACCTTACAAATGGTCTCAACAACATCGGTCGTGTGGCCTACCCGCAGACGGTGCGCCTGTGGGATGACCGCACCGGCAGGAGAGCGAGCTTCACCACCGACTTCTCGTTCGCCATCAACGTCAGCGACAACCACGACCGTGGGGATGGCATGGCGTTCTTCATCGGGATATCTCGCCGAGAACCTCCGCCGGACTCGAGCGAAGCTTTTCTTGGGCTCTTCAGCAACCCTGCCAACCATCCAGTGGCGCAGCAGACCGTTGGCGTGGAGTTCGACACAAACAACGACAAAGAATGGGATCCCCCAGGTATCTATGACCATATGGGCATCGACGTCAACGGCACCATCAAGTCCAAGGTATACAGGCCGTTAGGAGGAAGCAGTTTCCCAAACCCGCTGTCCGGTAACATGTCAGCAACAGTCAAATACGATGGCAGCTCCGAGGTTTTGTACGTTACCCTCACGCTGGCCGACGGAACGGTTCATGAACTCAACACGTCGGTCGACCTTATGGCCGAAGGAGTGCCACAGGATGCTACCGTCGGGTTTTCGGCGGCCACCAGCGGGGTCGACACCGGCATGCGACTCGAGTCGCACCAGCTCCTGTCTTGGTCGTTCAACTCAACAGGTATATATAACTTGGAGCTCCTGTCTTGGTCGTTCAACTCAACAGTGCATAGCAAAAACAACTTATTAGGAACCATATCGTGTATTAAAAGTAAAAATATCGCCACATATATATCTACTTAATTATCCTTTTCTCTTTCTATGAAATTTAAGGGCTATAGTTTATTAATTTATTAATTAACATAGTATTCTTTATTAGTTAATATAATATTCTTTATGTAAGCACTCTTAATTAATATAGTATTCTTTACGTAATGTTTTATGATGATTACGACATCCATATACACATAAGTTATGTTGGCAACTTAATTTAAATGGATTTTTTCTCTTAAGCACGAACACATTTGATCTATCACATTTTTTTTTTTTTTTTTTTGAGTGAGATCTATCACATTTTTAATCTCATGCAATCTATGCGTTGGTAAAGTAAAGTGTCAGGTTTTACGATGTCGTTTCAAGACATATTAGAATCTATAACTAATCTCTAATCAAATTGGCAAGAACGACGTGTCTACAGAAATTTGGTTTTTGCGTGATGATTATAATATGGAAGAGCTCCCTAATCTTCCAAATACTAGTGATGATTGTCTACCAAATTGATGAGCAGATATTTCTGTCCTTTATATTTACAAAAGTTGATTGATAGGATATACCGAAGGTATCCAAGTAAAATACTAATATATTTGCTGTCGATCATATCAAAGTCTCACTTATTATTGCCTTCCGTTAACAGATCCATCGAAGCTCGAACTTTTCTCTCATCAAAAAAAAAAAAGCTCCAACTTTGGGTGGTAATACTGTTAGCTGTTGTGAGTGTGTCATCTGCTGCTTTAGTGGCTGCTCTGCTTTGGTTTATCATGCACAAATATCGCCGCGACGGAATGGAGGAGCCGACACCGTTGCCAGGTAGAATGGAGGAGCCGATACCGTTGCCAGGTAACCTCTATCATTTCTCACTTCATAATTCCCTATACTAAACTAAAAAGAATCAAAATAAACAAACGGGTCAAATATAACAAACCAATCATATTAATTTCAAGTGAAAACCTTTCATTATCTATTCTTTTGAAATCCCAGTTGCAAAGGAATTCTCGTACCAAGAGCTGTCTGCAGCGACCAGCAACTTCTCCAAGGACAGGGAGCTCGGTCAAGGATCTTTTGGGAAAGTGTACGAAGGGAAGCTGGCGGACAAGTCGTCGCCGGTGGCGGTGAAGATGTTGACGACGCAGACTAGGCGGGACTACGTGACCGAGATCATGACCTTGGGCCAGCTCAGACACAGAAACCTCGTGAAGCTCATCGGCTGGTGTGACGGCGGCTACAGTAGCAACAGGCTACTGCTTGTCTATGAGTTGATGGCTAACAGGAGCGTCGACAGGTACCTCCACGGGCCTGCGAGGCTACTGACATGGCTGGAGAGGTACAATATTGTGCTTGACGTCGGCTCTGCCATTGAGTACCTCCACACCGGCTGCCCTAAGGTGATCCTGCACCGCGACATCAAACCCAGCAACGTGATGCTGGACGACGACTTCGTGGCCAAGCTCGGCGACTTCGGCCTCGTGAGGGAGATGGACCCCGGACTGGGCTCCCTCGGAGGCACGATGATCGGGGACATGGCGTATCTAGATCCCGTATGCGTCAGCAAAAACACGGTGAGCATAGAGTCCGACGTGTACAGCTTCGGAGTGTTGCTTCTCGAGATCGCCACCGGCAAAAGGCCGGACCCGGTGCAGGTCATCACAGAGGGGCTCCTCTCACACCTCTCACACACCCTCGTCAACGTTGTCCGAGAATCATACGACAAAGGTCAACTCCTCGGGATGGCCGACGAGCGGCTGAACGGCGACTTCGACAAGGGCCAGATGGAGCGTGTGCTGCTCGTTGGACTCCTGTGTGTCCAACAGCAGCGCAAACACCGTCCGAAAATAAGAGATGCCGTCAACTTGCTGTCCGTTCTCAGCCATCCCGTACCTCAATTTCTTTCCTAATACGTACATAGCCATGTCCAAACTGATGTTTCCTGTTATATGGCACAGCTTGTTGGGAGACATATGTGATTTCAGGTTTCTTTATATGTGACATATATATATATATATATATATATATATATATTATATTATGTATCCAATAGTTGTGTGTAGTTTTTTCTTTCAATGTAATATAACTATGCGGGTTTGGATTGGGCAAGCATGATGTTCCATGTGATTTGTCATGTTTATTTTTTCTTATGTTCAGCCTCTTCTATTTATGACCCCTACTAGTACTAGAGCATGGAAATCTTCGCCTCCATTCCTTGTACTACAGGGCCCCTACTTGGATCATGTTTGAAAATTTATTTCTAAAAGTTGTGAATAATTTGTAAAACATTCCTTTGATGTGGCGTCATATCAACAAAATCATCTTGTGCGTGTTTGAAGGGTGGCCCAGGTGCACCTCCGCGTCATTGGAGCCGAAGATGAGCTGCTGCTCCTCCAGTATGGACGTCGGGAAGAGCTGCTAGCTGCGAGCGCACCGGCCTTCTCCAGATCCGGTGTCGAACTCCTCTGCAGCGAGTGCGCCGACCACCTTCGGATCCCGCGTCGACGGCGAGTGCGCCGGCGGCCGCCAGTACCGCCGCAAGGATGCCCTCGAGCGCACCACGCCGATGGCGACGTCGGCTCGGCTTCCCTTCTGATCTTCCTTTTTTTTTTTCTGCCTAAGCAGGCCTCGGGCTGGCACGGCCTGCTAAACACAAGCTCGTGCTTGGCATTCGGCCCAATTACGGTACTACGGGATGAAAGTCATGTCGGGCCGGTCCGAGAAGCATAAGCATCCGTTCAAGGCGGAGAGCGGTTGAGGGGTCGAGCTCGAGCTCGTGTTCAGGGAGCCCGCGTCTCGCTGAGAGCTTGTTCGAAGCGGAGTAGCTGTCGTCGGTCGAGCTCGAGCTCGTCACGGGACGGACGGGGCTCATCGGTTCGCTTGCTCATGGGTTGGGCCCGCCCTCCGATAGGCTTTTGTTTCGATTTAGGCTTCTTTAAGGATAACCGTAATATCTGTATTCCACAGTACGCTACCTGCCGGCTCCGCTTCGATGGCCAGTTCATTCGATGATGGGCCGTACGCAAAAAAGGATGAAGCCGAGCCTAGTAGATACTACGCGGGATGCGGACGACAATGATGATTCTCACGACACATAGCGCGAATCAAATAGGGGTGCACACCCCCGCGCCGGCGTGCACAGTGCACACAACTGTTTTTTCCTGTCTTGATCAATAAGCTTCCACATGCCCGCACGTAATGTGCCGCCCCGCCTGTATTTGGGAATGAATCATTAGGAACATGGGAGTCGCTGGGAGCCTGGGAGTTTTCGACTTCTTTTTTTTTTTTGCATTTTCTATTTATATCCTTTATGTATGACATGCAGGCCACACGACCCAGACCACCTTGTGGATCCGCCCCTCATGATGGTACAGGAAGGCACGGGCGCCGCGAACCGGTCCAGGAAGCCCGTGAAAGGGTTGAGCACTTGAGCAGGCACGCGATGTGCGGGGAGCTTCTTTCCGCGAGGGCGAGCAACCCACCAATTGCGCCGGCGACGAGGTAGTTCCTGCGGGAGCACCGCAGGTTCTTGCGGACGGCCGGTGGGCGGAGTTGACGAAGAGCCCGGCATGGTATGGCGGCCGCCGCACCTCGCCATGCTGGTGGCTCCGCCAGTGGGTTGCCTCGCCATCTCGCCGTACCGGAGTGGGAGCGCGCTGGGTCATAAACAACTCCATATGGCGCGTAGAATTTGCGCGATGAGAGCGTTCTGGGTACTGTTGCCGAATCCCGTGCGGTCACGTTGGTTCGTGCGTGTGCTGATGATAATATAGCGAAAAAAAACTCCATCGGCATGGTACCTCGCTGCCTCCGTCCGCTCCACCCTTCAACGCTGCCGCCTCCCCCCATGCCCCTTCTACAACGCTTCCTCTCCCCTCGGGCGGAGCCCCTCGAGCGGCATCGATCGCGCCTCAGCGACTCCGTCAGAAGCCGCGCTTCCTCTTCCCCAAAGGCAACGGGCGCGGTCGACATCCTTCGTCGACCGAGGCGGCACGCGTGGGACCGCCTCTTGCCCTTCCCCAGCGGCGGCGGCGGCCCGCCCTTTGATTCTTGCGCGGAACCAGGACAACGTGGCGGCGGCGAATACCCGAATTTCAAGCTCCACGATGGGCCAGGTATGTTGTCTTCTTCCTGTCGCCTTACATCCATGCCGGCTCCTCTCCCTCTCCCTCTCCCTCTCCCTCTCCTGCCCCTTCCTCCAAGATCTGTGTGGCGTTACGGCGAGAGCAACGGCTGGAGCTCACCATCGCCTTTGGCGCCTCCGCTGCACTCGCCTTCCCTCCATGCCAACGATGGCTTCCCCTTCCTCTCGCTGCCTCTCCCAGATTTGCGAGCAACCGGGACAGTCAGTGCGACGCCTGGACACAGGGCCGCCACATCGACGGTCGTACCCGCAGCGGACTTAGAATAATGAGCCGCACCAACTGCCTTTCTCCTCCTCCCTGACACCTTGGCGCCAGCAGCCTCCTAACAGAGCTGGTGGCGCTGTCCGATACAATGTTGTGCTGCCGTGGGTAGCTTTACCGAGGCCCAAAGACTACCAGCTTCATTACCTTCTCAGCTACTCTGATCTCCTCTCTTTTCTCTTCTAATTTCATTCTTATTTCTCTGTTTTGATTTGATTTCCCTCCAAAATCCACATTGATTTTGTTCGGGTCCTATGATTTGTATGTTCATGACTGCTGCTGCACTCCGTTGATCCTGGCACCAATTGATGGTTCCCTCACAGGTAAGACCTACACTTTATTTTGTTCTATTGGTTCAGTTTATGGTGCTTTACTAAAATTTGGGTTACATGATTCGAATTCAAGTTTAGACCAGTTTCCTTCATATGTATTTTGGAGACAGACTATCATCAACCAGTTTCATTCTTGTGTATTTTGGAGACATGCTATCATCTATGTATGTTTATCGCACTGCCATTAAATTATTTTTTTTCCTCTTGCTGTAAATAAATTATTTTGGTCAGATAGCGTTGTGAGCAATGTTTGTACCTGTTTAGTGCTGCTACAAATTTGTCACTGCTCATGTACGTATGTTCTATACGATGTCTTGCTGTTCATACACTACAGGAATCCGCTTCTTTGCCGAGTGCAAAAATATTTGCCGAGAAAGAAAACGTCGGGCACTTCGGCAAAGAGCCTATTTGCCGAGTGCCAAATAAAAACTTCGGCAAAGAAAAACACTTCGGCAAAGAGCTTTGCCGAGTGTCAAATAAAAACACTCGGCAAAAGAATTCTTTGCGAAGTGCCAAAAAAGGCACTTTCGGCAAAGAGGCTCTTTTGCGAGTGTCTTTTTTTTGCACTCGGCAAAGCATGTTTTCAAATCAGTTTTGAGGCCCTAAACAAGCTTAAATAAAAAGTTTTCAACTACAAAGTTTCATAACTTCTCAAGCTCTACAAGTTTATTTTGGTCATTTCTTCATTTGACAAAACATCAATAACGTTGTTCACAAAACTTACATCTCTTTCATATCCTTTCTTAGTTTCCTACAACTAGAAGAGAGATTAATAAGATTTATAAACAATGTTACTAACATTTTGTCAAATAAATAAATGATCAAAGTAAACTTTGTAAGTCTCCAAAAAAGATATGAATCTTTATAGTACAAAACTTTTTGATTTCAATTCATCTTATCATGCAAAACTAGGTCTAAAAGCGCTCTCAAATTTAAAATTCGAATTTTTTCAAATGACCTCAGATGGAAAAACTTCCTAAATGAAAATGTAGATCTCAAAAAAGTTATGAAACTTTGTAGTTGACAACTTTTTATTTAAGCTCGTTTGGGGCCTCAAAAATTGGTTTGAAAAACCTATTTGCCGAGTGTCAAATAAAAACACTTTCGGCAAAAGAATTCTTTGCCGAGTGCCAAAAAAGGCACTTTCGGCAAAGAGGCTCTTTTGCCGAGTGTCTTTTTTAGGCACTCGGCAAATCTCGTTTTCAAACCAGGTTTTTGAGGACCTAAACGATTTTAAATCAAAAAGTTGTCAACTACAAAGTTTCACAACTTTTCGAGGTCTACAATTTTTATTTAGGAAGTTTTTGCATCCGAGGTCGTTTGAAAAATTTGAATTTCCGATTTAGTATAATATATGAGGAGCTAATACGAGAATCTAGACACAAATGACAATTGTAGTGCAGTGGTAAGGTAGTAGACACGCGAGGGAGAGGTTGTGGGTTCGAATCCCACTCGCCGCAAAGTGTGAAAAAAAGTGTAGAAAAACTTGGAAAAAGATCATGGTTGAGGGTAAGTGGTAGCTGGTCAATGGTGGCCTCTCCAAAAATTTTTTTGCTATTTTTTTGGTTTTTTTTCGACTTTTATCTTTGCCGAGTGTTTTTCTTTGCCAAGTGTTTTTTTTTGGCACTTTCGGCAAAGCCTTTGCCGAGTGCCCGATATCTTGGCACTCGGCAAAAGAATGCTTTGCCGAGTAATTCTTTGCCGAAAGTCGCGCTTTGCGAGTGCGGCATTTCGGCAAAGCCTTTGCCGAGTGCAAAGGGGGCTTTGCCGAAAGCGCGGCGAGCACTTTCGGCAAAGCGCAGGATTCCCGTAGTGATACCAATACGTCCCCATGGTTTCTGTTGCTTGGTGATGATGACACAATAGATTTTTATCTCGGAGGAAATCCCATTTAGGTATGTTCTTATCTGTCAAGTGTATCTGGCTCTACCCTCATGTGTGTAGATTGACAGTTATATGAGTTCGAGTAGTAAAGGGGAAGACTCCCATATGTGTATCATGTTCACTCTATTCTTCTATTCTTTACCTATTTAACTTGGTGTCCAATTTAGTTGTTGCCTTCAATGCAATTAGTATTTCTTCACCCTTGAAAGATCAACTGATTAATCATATAAACTATAATTCCGAGAAGTCTGATCACTTTGTATTATCATAGGGGCAGTTGTTTCTAATCAGATGCAATTCAAATATTATATGTAGATAGTTGTTTAGAACCTTTGTAATTGTAGGGTTCTGAATATATATTCTGCCCACAAATTGTGTGTCTTCTATATTAATTGCAGCTATTATCGTCCCTTTTTGTGAAATTAGTCCCCTTAATTTTTTTTCTTGCGATTTCCTTATTACTTTGTTTGGTACATTTTTGATTTTTCAGGCAATCACCTTAGTTTGGGAGCTGCTGCTACTGCTGCTAATTTGTTCTTTAATATATAGATGAAAATATGTTCTCCTATATGGATACAAAAGGCTATTAAGGCATTATGAATGGTAAGCATTCCTCATGTTCTAATGAATGTAGTATATTTGCACCTGCTTTCGGTTTGGGCTGCTCTATTTACTAATCACGCTACAATGCTACATTGCTACGTAATGTTTAGGCCTCCATTTTTGTCCGTACAGATTCAAGCTAGAGGTTGTTAATTTCCCCTTCATTGGCTTAATAGATTCCATGTTCACAAGGAAACTTTGTCCAAGAAAATCTTAATAGAGAACAATGTAGCCTTACATAGTGATACAATTTTACTTGCATCTTAATTCCTTCCATTATAGAATGTTCTGGCTCAGCTTATCTGTATACAAGCACAATTTCTTACAAAAGAGTGAAAACAGAGTTAACATGATCCATGCAGCTTTACAAGTCCAGATGCCAAAGTATATATGCCAAGGCACGCATACAATGTGTTAAAGAGTTATTTTTTGTACTTTTGCAATTATATGGTACTAAATGATAATCTGATCCGAAATTAATGTCTTTTTGTACTCCATACAGCTCAGATCTTTGAGAACTATATGTGCACGGCCTTAAATATGAACAGTGTCAGATTTCTCAATGTTGCCTCCAGTTCAGAGTCAGGCTTCTGTTTCTTTTCAATGGGGTGATCACCAGCTCAGGGCTACCTAAGCCTCTGGTATGCCAACATACCATTATCGCACCACTATAAATGAACTTGAGATTCTGTTGCAATTTCTTCAGCTCATGCCCCCTCTGTGTTCACTACTACACTAGGCATATTGCACAACGGAGAAGATCAATATACTTTACTATATTTGTCTCATTTTTACCTGACTGCTCACCTAGCTCAGCCATATAGAGATTAGATAACTGGCCTCCACTATTGCCTTCTACTTTGCATGATGCCTTTACATTTCAAATTAAAGAAAGCTGTGCTATAATCACCCACTTTGCTTTATACTCAGACATTGTCATCTGTTCCTCATGCACCTTATTATCTCTACAGAAACCAGACCATCCTACTTTCTAATATATTGATTCTCACTTTTCTTGCTATAATTGTTTCTTTGGGGCTTTATACTGATCACTACTTGCACCTTATGTGCCCATTTTGTAGCCTCTATCGTTTCTTATAGCCTCCTTCTTTAGGCATTACATACTTTTGAATTAAACTGATTGTACATATCTAATATTCTCATAGCCTCTTCTATTGGCATTGCATCTTCTTCAATTAAAGTACTGGCTACACCCAAAATGTCATCTTTTTTAGTCACGGATTCGGATTTACACTCTGCCCATGTGAACCTCACACCTGGAAAAAGCCCATTTATACAGTTCTGCTTGTTTTTTTTCTTTAATACCGGTACTCCTTTGTCATCAAACAAATTACCTTGGTTTATTCATGTAGGTATACCGTACAGGTGGTGCGTGGCGATCCTATGACTATGTTGGCTTAACTTGCAGGAGTCCCATCAAGGCCAGTAATGCTGAGGTGCTCTCCCGATCAGCTTTACCAAAGACTTAGACCATCCGCTTCATAGCATCCAGTTGGTTTAGACTACTTACTGTATATTCCTTGATGGAGCATTATGTTCCTCAGTCTGCTACCTCTGTATGTTATGTCATGCATCTGAATTTTTCAGTTATTATGCCTGCTGCTCCTTTACATGTGAAATGGATTAGCATAACTATGTTGCTTTCCTTGCACATGTGCCTGACGATTTCTGTTTGTGAGGAGTACCTTCATCTTATTGTTGTAAAACACAATAATAAATCAAACTACGATGCTTACATGTCACTGGAGTCCTATACAAGATGCTCAGCAGCAAATTGCATGCAACAAATAAAAGCATATACGGGCGCAGCGGAGCGCGCCTACCTTCCTAGTACGTCTTGAGCCGAGCCGAGCCGAGCGGGGATGCATTGCTGGCCGCGACGCGCGTCGGAAGGGGATGCGTGGCGTGGGTCTCGCGAGCTAATGAGAAGAGGCCACGTGGGGGTGTACCGGGCGGCACGGCACGCCAGGCCCGTAACTCATTTTTTCCCCTCCACGGCACGATCTTGGTGGCGGACAAGGTGAGTCAACTCCATTTTTTTCCCGAGTCAACTCCACAACTACACCCCTAACCCTAGCCGCCATTACACCAGGCGTCGGCGCGGCGCTGTTTGCTCATCCTCTTCACCTCGCAGATCTCCGATTTCCCAATTAATATCACGCCACAAACCCTAGCGCTCACCTTGTCCGCCACCAAGATCTCACAAACCCGCGCTCACCATGTTCCCTACCAAGCTCGTGCCAAAGAGGAGCTCCGCACTCGACTCCGCAGTGATCGGGTGCGGCAAGACTCAGTGGGAGCGCATCCTCCTGCAACCTCAGGACTACATCGGCTCAGTCGAGAAGTGTACGCGGAAGATATGGGTTTTCGAGGGCCGTTCAATGAGGCAGCGCTTGGTCACCTACGTACCAGGCCTCTACAAGATCTTCGATGAGGTCCTCGTTTATGCTGCCGACAATAAGCAGCGCGACCCGAGCATGGACTCCCTCAACGTGGTGATCGACGTCGCCGAGTGCCGCATCTCCATCTACTACAGTGGCCGGGGCGTGCCGATTGAACGCCACCCGGTGGATGGCGTACACATGCCGGAGATGATCTTCGGCGACCTCAGCAACTGCGAAGAGATCGCCGGCGGGAGCAACAGCTACGGCGTCAAGCTGGCCAACTTATTCTCCACGGAGTTCGTCATCGAGATCGTCGACAGCCGCGTTGAGAAGAAGTACAAGCAGGTGAGACATACTTTGGCTGTCCCCTTCAGCTTTCATCCCATGCCTGTTCTTAGTTTTCGGGATACTACATTACTAATCGCACCTGAATTCCAAAGGCCACAATTTTTCCTTATGTTTCAATCGACGGAAATACTCTTATTTCACAATCTGTCCATCTGCATTCCCCTTTTTTAGTCTTTCCTGGGTCCAGAAAACACAAGACAGAACAGAATGAGAACTATCACTATCCTCTTTCCCTCGCCAATATATCATTTTTCTTGTTTTTAGAGGTCAGCGCTGCAGCAGCCTAAAATAAGTGTCGATTAGGGTAGAGAGATGGATCGCCTTCATTTGGGTGAGAGAAAGGTGTGTTTTGGTGATTATGATTACCCAAACATTTTTGTATTGGTGATTGGATTGGTTAATCTGGTGGAGCACTCCCATCACCAGTAGGACAGTTTTTTGGTATTACCTTGGTGTTGCTAATGGATATGAGTAATCTGCTGGAGATTTCTTCTTTCAGTCCAGCAGTTGAGGGAGTAAGAAATGTTTGCCAGTGGAATTATAGATCATAAAAGATATCATATTAGGCCCGGCGACATAGTTTATGTTCACAAAAGATCTGGTTCTCAACCAAGGGGATGTGAGGACCTAGCTGATGCCTAGGGGCTAGGATCAAGATGCCGGCGCACCAAGATCACATGATCACCCATGGTGTGGGGATACAGTAAGGGCCATCATCAATGTCACCTTCCCTCATGCACCTGCACATATTTTCATGCTGAAGCCACACCAAATAAACTTTGCTCTGCCCTAGTAGACCAGTTAGTTAGGTGCCGAATTTTTAGTTTAATCCCACCTTTTTTTTTGTTGAGGGTATCATGAACTTTTGCCCAAAATTAAGCAAACCTTCCCCACTAAACTTATGGATGAGATGTAATCCCATGTACGGCTAGAAAATCGTGCGTACTCTCCTACCACAACTCATGTACGGCTAGAAAATCGTGTGTGCTAGATGCGGCTGGAGCCTGGAGGAATCTGTGGTTCATAGGTGTAGATTACTAATCCCAAGAGTAGTACTGAGCAGTCTTTGTGAAGCAATTTCCTTTGAACGATTTAATATTTTTTCTGTTTAGGGACATCCTTCCATTCAGATACAGGGCATAGTGACACTTCCGATATTTTGCAGGTTTTCTCTGAGAATATGGGAAGGAAGTCCGAGCCTGAGATCACAAGAAGCTCCCTAGGGGTTAATTGGACAAGAATCACTCTCAAGCCTGACCTTGCTAAATTTCACATGACCCACCTTGATGATGATATCGTAGCCCTCATGAGGAAGCGGGTTGTTGATATGTTAGGCTTTCTAGGCATAACCGTACATGTTATGTTTAATGACCTGATGTTTCAACCGTTAAAGAGTTTTTCAGATTCCGTCTATCCTTATATCCGCACTGCTTCCGAAGGCAGAGAAGCACTCCCAAGGTTTGGTGATAGTTTTTCAAACAAACATCATTTTGAATGTTGTTATGTCTACAAGTCAAAGCTCATACAAACTGTGTTTCTAATTATTTCTGCTTTCCTTTCTTTCAGGGTCTGCCGGCGGATTAATGATCAGCCGGAGGTGTGTGCGACACAGAGTGAAGGAACTTTCCAGCAGGTAAATATGGGTTGTTGGGCTTATGAGCAAGTAGCTTACCATGATGTCTTTACAATTTCAACTTAAACAATTTTTTGTGTTCCAGATCAGCTTTGCAAACAAATTTGCAACTAACGAAGGGGGGACTCATGTAGATTATGTGGCAAACCAGATTGTTGCTGGTGTGGTGAGGATCTGTCGCAAGCATTTCCAGGTTGAAGAGTCTGAAGTTAAGAGACACTTATGGGTCTTCGTTAATGCGGTCATCGATAATCCATCTTTCGATTCACCGATCAGGGGTGCTTTGACCACTCCTCACGAGAGCTTTGGTTCAAGCTGTGAGCTTTCTGGTCAATTTCTCAGCAATGGTATGTGATGTTCTAGTGGTCTTGACTGTTGCAATTTTGCTATCTATACCACCCATGTTTTTTTATACTATTGCAGTCTTCGAGTGCATCATTGATGTGCTATCTCCCTGAAAAGAAGAGTGTTCACCACTCATGCATGAGTTCAGGTTGAAAGCAATTTCCTTGCAGATATTTGTTAGCAGACCTCAAGATGGCCCAAGCAAAGAAGCCCAAGGCCCAAAAACAAGCTTAAGGAGAAAGAAGCCCAACACACACGTAGCTGGTGAGGGATGGCTGTAGACAGTGTGCCTGCGTGCACGAGATGGCGTGAACGCCGTGTAAGATCTATAAGAGGTAGAACGAGAGAAGGAGAGGACATCATGAAAATTGTAAACAACAATTCAAATCTTAGCTAATCATTCGTCGTCCCTATCTCCTCTCGTCCCCTTTGCTCTGTTGTTCGTCCGACCCCTGCATCTTCTCCATCCTCGATCTCCCCTGCTAACAGTGGTATTAGAGACACCGATCCTATCGGCCTCCCCTCTTCGATCTCTTCGAGTTCTTCGTTATCCTCGATTGAGTGGACAAACGCTCTGGTGGGCTTGAATCCGGCTCCCAGTTCATAACTGTCGAGTTGGAATCGCCGTAATTCCATCCAACGTTCGTGATCAGAGGACCTGCATGCATCCTGGAGCAACCAGATCCGCTCCCGCACGACCAATACGGCGGGATCAGACATGAGAGTTAGGGAATCCAGCTAAAAAAATAAGCCTCAAAGAAAACAGAAAATCAAGACTTGACCATGCCTAAGGAAATAGACCTTGTAGTTTCTTAGAGCATGCTAAACACCAAAAAATGTGTTCATCCTAAAGCAAACTCAAGATTGGGTTAACTGAAGGAGGGACACCCTCAAAAAAAAAAAGCAATCCTATGTTTTAATATCATCTAAGCCCCCAAAATCATCATGCACCACCATTTAGTGAAGCTAGATTCATGTTGATGACCTGGAATAGACCTAGAAAGGCTACGCTGGCCACTTCAAAAAAAAAAAAGAAAAGTAAGGCTACGCTAGCCGTATAGGACAAGGACACTGGACGCCATACACGCTTACTTTTGGCCCAACGTGATCGCCTTACTGGGCCCAAAGTTGAAAGCCTGGGAGGGAGACACAGCTTAACAAGGGGCCCATCCACATAAGCACACGCGGGTTACTCAAAAAAATAAAGCACACGCGGGAAGAGCACGAGCACACGAGGCAGTTTGGCGCAGGCGGCGGGGATCTAGCTGGAAGTTGCGCGGGGTGCAAATTTTGGCTCGCGCCACCCTGCAATGCAATTCCGTCCCCAAATTTTAAACTGCCGCCAGGTCGCGCCCCGCCGCCACATGAATTCCCCATTTTCGGTTGCCGCCCAAGGTGCAGGCCCAGCGGCTCCCCGTGCTCTGTGGTCCCCGCCCATGGCCACAGTTACCATTCGGCCCACGCACGCTCGAGAACTTTTTTTTGTTGCGATATGTTTTATCGACAACTCCGGCAAACTTCACCATAGCGAATCCGAGGGCTGGCTCTGTACAAGCACGACGAATGCATACAGCAGCACACGTGTGTTCCTTTGCAAGAAACTGTGATCGCGTTCGTCGAGGATTTGGAAGTTACTACTACTAGCAGTCGGCAGCAGTCAGTCACCACAGCCAAACCAGATACAAAAATGTGACGACAGGAAAAGGGCAAAATGGTAAACCTGGAAACCGTGCGCGAAAAGCAGGCGGTTCCGGCGGGACAGGTGCGCGCGCGCGCGAGGGTGGGCGGGATCCGATTTCCGATCCAATCCGGAATTCCCCGGCGCGCGAGATCCATCCCATCCCGTCCCGATCCCGTCGCGTCACACGTCACCCAGCCAGCCATTTATCAGCGCGGCGCCGAGCGGAGTGCCGATCCGGAGACGTACACCCACGCGGCCCGCTGCCCTGCCCCCTCGGCCTCCCTCACCTGCCTCTCAACCGCGTCCGCCCCGCTCCGCCTCCCAAAATTTCCCCCCTTTTCCTCCTCCCCCACGGCCCCGCACGGGCCTGCCTAAAACCCTAGCCGGCTAATCCAATCCTCCCTCCTTCCCGCCCATGGCCTCCGCCGACGCCGACGCGGCCAGCGCCAAGCCCGCGACCCCACCCGCCGCAGATCCGCCCGCCGAAGACCCCATGGACGCCGACCCCGCGCCCCCCCGGCGGGGAGGAGCCTGAGGAGGAGAAGGAGGAGAAGAAGGAGGAGGCTGCCACGCCGCAGAAGAAGCGTGGCGGCCGGAGGAAGAAGGGCGAGGCCGCGGCCGAGAAGAAGACGCCGCCACCGTCCAAGAAGTCGGTCGAGCGCCCGTCCAGGGAGAGGAAGACGGTCGAGAGGTACGCGGAGCTCGCGCCGCGCGCCACGCCCTCTAAGAAGTCCCCTGCTATTGTCCAGGTGAGCCGCCGTCACCGACTCCTCTCTCTTGTTTCCCGCTCGGGCGTGTCGCGGCCGACCCTGATCTGTTGTTTTCACGCGGCGGGCGTCCGTCCACGGCGGCTGCTCGTTCTAGTAGCTAGCTAAAAATAGCTACACTTTTAAGGATGTTTTGTCTCTTGGATCGAATGGAATGGAACACTTCCCTTTCCCATGCTAGTGCTATCGTCTGTGTTTCGATTTGGAGGTTTGTCCAATTGTTCCTCATCTTTTTGTTTCCCCTTTTTTGTGCTATACAGGGCTCTGGAACGAAGCTCAAGGACATACCCAATGGTAAGCTCGACCTCTTGAAATATGTTTCACTGTTTTCATTTCACTAGCATAGTCTCCCTCCTGTTTGCTAGCGGCATTTCATTGTGTGGTAACCGACTGGGCAAGATCTATTTAACCATGTAATTTAATGCAATGTCTTTGTTTGATATTTGCCACGTTAATGCTCTGTCTGCTCAGTGGTCGAAGTAGTTTAGAAGAAAAAAAAACCGTTGTGTGGACTGTAGGGCCGTTTTCCTGAGAGATCTGTTTGCCCTGTTTTTCATGGCTATGATATGATCTTTGACACTGTAGAGTATTTTTTAGAATATAAAAAATAAAACTGGTTCTGATAGATTTTTGCTGCTGAAGCCAAAACTATATGGAGTTTGGCGATGGACTCCCTAACGAGGTGAATGGAAACTGTTGTGATATTCTTGTCCAACATGTTCACCTGCTAAACAATGGCATATACAATTCGAGCATGGCTTAAGGCTATATACTGTTCTTATCTTATGTGACTGGCTCTTGTTTGGACTTATCATTGTGTGGCTTTAGGAATTTAAATTTACGTGTGTGGTGTTAGTACACTGCAAAAGAATCAATACATTTCACAAGCTTATTCCCACAGGCTGTAACGGACAATGCACTGCTCTGTCTAGCATGATAAGCTCGTAGGGCATCACCTCTAGTGAGTCAATGCATGAGTCAGCCACGTGAGCTCCCCAAGCGAAGTCGCTCCTTGTACTGAACTCAGCTATTTGGGACCCAATGTGCAAAAAGAAATATTGCTGACGTATGCAGCCGTTACTTCCCATTATCAAATTAAAAAACAACAGTTTCTACCTGCCTTTTCCCATCCGTTTTCCTAACAAGCAGAAGCTAGCGGTTCTGCTTCTCTTATTTTAATTGGCACAATTTGACTCTTGAAGATGAGTCAATTCATTCTGTCTTTTCCAAAGAATGGCTTCCTCCAGTGAGGATGAATCAATTGATTCAATTCATCAGCTCCATGAACCATGCACTGGACGCTGGAGATACCCTTAAAGCTTAAATATGACAGAAAAGTAAATGTCAGACTGGCACTAGCTTCCATAAAGATAATGTTTAATGTCACGAGTAGCTTGTGAGTACCAATTATGTGGGTAACTTTGTATAGTTGTGTTCACAATTCTGTTTTGTTGCACAACTTTTTGAGTGCTCTATCCTACATGTTGATCGAATTGTCTCAATATCATGATAACTGTTTTTCCTGTTTCTGATTTTTTTGTTGATATTTCTGGGTAAAAAAGGCAAAAAGAGAAAATTGCATTGAATAAAAGGAAACATTTTATGAGCAGATCTTGCCTTTTCATTGGTGCTTTATTATCTGTTATCTTAGATTAGGTTCTTAATCTGTATTCTTATATGTGAAATACCAGTTCAATTCAAACTATCAAAGAGAAAGGCTGATGAGAATCTCCAGAGCCTTCATACTCTATTGTATGGGAGAAAATCAAATGTAAGGCTTCCACAAGTCTTTTGTAGCTCCAGTATGGTTTATTTCATCTGCTTTGTTAAACTGTTTTGATTCCCTGCAGAACCATTTTTTGAAGAGAAACATATCTCAATTTTCTGGGTTTGTTTGGACAGACAATCAAGTAAGTTTTTTCCATGACAACCATATTATGTAAAATAAGTTTTTCCCCATGTTATTTGCTTAGCTTCATTATTAGTGGATCACCTCTGTGTTAATAGTCACTGCTTGCTGTAATACTGTACTAGTACTAGCCTAATGCCTATAATGATACAACATAGAATGCTTGAAGCATTGGCAAGTTTTCGTTCTTATAGGTCCAGTTGTGGTTCTCATGTATATATTCTGTACTAATCCAATCATGGCACTCTTGTCAGCTTTGTTATACTGTTTGAATGGCCTGACATTTATTTTTGCAACTATGCTTGGATTATTTAGGCTTTGAGTATTGTTGGTCATGTTTGCCCTGCCTGTTTTATGTTCATCAGGAAAAGCAGAGGAACAGAATAAAGGAAAAGCTTGAGAAATTTAACAAGGAGAAGTTGCTAGATTTTTGTGAAGTACTGGATGTTAATGTAAAAGTAACTACTAAGAAGGTTAGTCGGCTGAGCTGAGCTTTGTTTATTCATGTGTTGTGGGATCTTTATTAATGGTCAGTGTTTTGCTGAAATTCAGGAAGAAGTTTCTGCCAAGCTCTTGGAGTTTTTGGAGTCTCCTTGTGTTACCAGGGATGTTGTTCTCACTGATAAAAAGGTACAACTTTTGGAATTGGTATGCATAAAAAATAAAATACTCTCTGGTCATACACCTATGATTATTTTTTGTTTGGCCTGGGGCCATCTAAAGCAATGTGATTGGCTGGTTATAAAAAAAAACTTGACCTGCTGGGGGTATGATGGCCTAGACCTTTTCAAGAAGGATGATCTTCTCACACAGATCGAGAAAACCCCTGAACCTCTGCCCCCATCTTGATGCAGCGGAATCTGTTGCCCTGTGAGAACTTATGGGAACGAGCAAGAGGTTCTTTTACCCCAGCCTGAAATTTGCTCACTGGGAGTCGAACTCAGGACCTGAGGGGTGCCTCATTGGCTGGTTATGGCCTAGGCAGTGCTGTACGCTTAGCAGTACTCCCCTTTTATTGGCATCATGAACTGAATTAGCTGCCCTGTTCTCTGCCATTGCAGAAGGGAAGAAACGTGGAAGGAAATCTAAGGCAACTTCTGAAGGTGCTTCTGCCGAGAAGGTAATGATATCTTGGTGTTGGGTGCAGCTAAAACTTTTTTTTAGAGCCCTGTCAAATCCAAAATGACCATTTATCTTTAGCGTATTCATCTGTGCTTTGAAGCCAGGTGCTTTGATTCTAAATAATCACACAATCTGTCTCCCTAGTTCATTTTGCTTTAGAATTGTGAAAATGAACTAAATAAAGCTATTGACACTTTTCTAAAAAAATGTAGACCGGGTATGCTGAGTTGTGTATTTAGGTATTAAGAAGTAGCTATTTCAAATGGCTATTTAAAAAATCGTATACATCCAATTGAATTGTCTTTAAGAGTATTAAGAAATGGCTGTTTGATTTAACAGATATAGCTGATTGAGTTGCCTGTTTTTTTTTTGGCATATTGAGTTGCCTGTTTAGGTGTCAAGTAAGTATGAAAAGGCTAATTCATAAGCATGTAACTGGCTTACCTTTTCTTAGTTACAAACTCTGGTTGTTTCGTTGCTATCAAGTAATGAAAGTCGGCTTTGCTGTGGTAAAAAAAAAAGTCACCTATTGCCTAGAGCTAAGCATAGATTGAATGCCATATCAACAGGTTTAGTTGCATAAATTTGCAAGAATGAATAAGAAAGAAAGAGGAATTTCTTAACAGCCCACTCAGGTCTTGGAGGAATACAAGAAGTTGACTAGCCCATAACACCCATTGATGTCCTGCTCCTGAGCCCCTACTTACCGCCACCAATTTGCAGCAGCTAATCTTTTTGTTCTCATGCAGCTGCACTGCCCCCCTCCCTTGAACCATTTTGCCACTCTAACCTTGTCTCTTGTTTTCTTCAACATCCATGGGTTCTGACGGTTCACCCTGTGTTTAATTGGATGGCTATTGGCGTATGTAATGCGTTAGGGCTCTGCCTCATGCTTAAGAGCACCTAGGTGAAAGTTTAATTTTGTTTCCTTGAACATTTTTTTTTTCCTACTGAGGGTACTGCTGCCTCTTTTCTGAACTGTTCCCAACGATTGACTGTATACTCTTCGAGCTCTTTTTCTTTAGTACTCTAGTTATTTCCTACTGTCTAGATAGTAAATTAACATACACGGGCAATATCTATAATGGTTAAATAAATTACTTTTGTCATAGCATTCCTTATTATTTGCAATTAATGGAATCCTGGTGTCTGCTTGTCTTACGTTGAACAGAAACGGAAAAAGAGTCCAGAAAGAAGTGGCTGAAGATGGTAAAGGGAATGATGATGAGGATGATGCTGATCCTGAGGATGCATCAACAGGAGAGGAAGCTGATGGGGACTCTGAGGCAAATGATCATGCAGTGAGTGATGATGAACCTGATGAGCCTCCAGCAAAGAAAAAAAGTCTACAAATGCTAAACAGGATAAGAAAGAAACTGGTTCTGATGCAAAGGAGAAGGATACACCAGGGAAAAAGAGTTCTACGAAACCAGCAAAAGGAGCATCAAAGCCTTCTCAAAACAGTAAACATGAGCCTGAGGTAGAGGTAAAAAAGGTTGGCAAGAGAGCAAAGAAATCAAAAGAAAGTGACATGTTACCAGATTCAAATAAGTCAAACAAGAAAGTTTCTAAATCCAAAAAGGATGATGGAAATGAAACCCCAAACAATAAAGCTGCCAGGTCTTCAAATAAGAATAAAGGTATAAGTTTGTGAATTCTTACCACTTGCAGTGTCTATTGATTGGTATTGTTCTGGTCTATAAATACCAATCTGATTCTTTCTGATTATTGCCATCCTAGAGCTACTTTGAGTTCATTTGAGCTGGTTAATTTAGACTGCAAGCCCCCACCCCCCACCCCAACCCCCAATACAGAAATCAGTTTCAGTTAAAGGCTTGTGACCTGTGATGGTACATTAGTAATTTTTGAGATGACATACATGAGTTTGTATACTTTGCTTGGCTGCCATAGCCCTAATAAACTATTTTCTGTCTATGCTCTCCAGGAAAAGGAAAAGGCAAGGGTGATGCAGCTGCTGGGACTGCCCCAACCACTGAACAGCTTCATGCTGTTGTTAGCAGCATTTTGAAGGAAGTTGACTTCAACACCGTAAGCAATTCATTATGTTTTGAACGTGATCCATAGTGTGATGTGTTTTGTATTCTGACTGGTTATTCTTTTATATGTAGGCAACTTTGGCTGATATTCTCAGACAATTAGGTACCTTTTTATGTTTCTATATGAAAAATATTGTTGATATACTGACTCTAACTTTCATTTTTCTAACAGATGAGTGTACTGAAATGTTTGATTTCTTTTTAAACCCAGGGACCCATTTTGAAATGGACCTCATGGACAGAAAAGCAGAAGTTAAAGCATCATAGAAGAGGTAATAAATAGTATGTCTGATGATGAAGGTGAGGAAGACTCAGAAGATGAAGCAGAAGACAATGGTAAGGTGGAGAAGTCAAAGAGTGATCCCGATGGAGGTGAAGAGAATGATTGTGTGGACCGGTAATGCCATGGCAAATCGGTCTCTTGTTAAGCAGTGGTTTGGATTGAACTTGGAAGGACTATTTTCATGCCAGGTCTCCTGTTTGGGGGTTTGGCTCTGTACAATTGGGGCACCGCAAGAACCTAGGTTCTGGTTACAAGATTGTTAACCATTTCACAGCCATACACACCTAGTTGTGCTTGACTTGGTAGTGAATGTAGTCTAGTCGCTGGTCATGTACGATAGCTTTGCGATTAATAGTTTGGTTGCTTAGGTAGCTAGCCTGACTGTAATATGCAGAATAATTCTTGGCTTGTTTCATCTATTTATCATGTAAAACTTTGTATCTGAGTTCTGAATCGTTCCTGCTCCTTGCATTTCTTATTTACCCTTACATTGCAGTGTTAGCCCTGTGCTTCTCTGATGTGTACATTGTTGTTGTTGTTTTTTTTTTTTTTTTTTTAATAATGTGTGAACTTGAGCGTTTCAGGTCAGGTGCTCGTCTGTCCTGAGTTAACATCTGCGGGTGGATAGGTCTGTAGATGAAATGCTTCTGAATTCTGATGGTAATGATCACAGTTGCAGCCATTACTGTCTATATGCATGTGTTATTATTGTTTTCTGTCAGACATTTTTTGATCATAGTTTTGAGGGTTTCTCTCGCCTCTCGGTCTGACTGTTTTCTGAACCTGAAGTCTAGAATACCATGTTAGTTGGTTTACCGTCATGGCTAATTCGTGCAATTTTCTAACACTGTTGTTGTGCCTGCTTGCCATTTCTGCACATTGTATCATATCATATACGATCATATTACTCTTGGTCAAGATCATCTGGAATACGGTACGACGCTGCATTGGACAGGTCGTCCCGATTCTCACCTGCTTGGAGAACTACTACGTGCGTGCATTGCATGCTGGCTGCGTTCCTTGGCTCACTCAATCCAAATGTCCCAACCACCTTTTTTTGCTCGTGCACACGCACAAGAAACCTCTCTTCTTATACGCCTTCTCCCTCGATCCGCTCCCCTCCAGGTTCGTACTGATCCAGTTCCAATCCATTGGTGGTCCGCTGCAGATCTGACTCCGACAATGGTAATGTTGGTTCATCCAGTTTGCCAGCTCGTCGTGTTCTCGCCGTTTTCTGACAATAGATGGATGCACGTAGGGTGTGTTGGAGCTGCGCATCGAGCAGCAGGGGGAGCCGTCGCTGGTGCCGCCGGCGGAGGAGACGCCTAGCGGCCTGTACTACCTCTCTAACCTGGACCAGAACATCGCCGTCATCGTGCAGACCGTGTACTGCTTCAGGGCGGCAGATGGCGGCAGCGCCTTCGACGTGCTGAGGGAGTCGCTGGCGAAGGTGCTCGTACACTACTACCCGCTGGCTGGGCGGCTGACCATCTCAAGCGACGGGAAGTTGGTCGTGGACTGCACGGGCGACGGCGCCGTGTTCGTGGAGGCCGAGGCGGACTGCGCCATGGCGGACATCGGCGACGTCACCGACCCCGACCCCTCCGTGCTCGGCAGGCTCGTCTACAGCGTCCCCGGTGCCAAGAACATACTCGAGATGCCGCTGCTTGCAGCCCAGGTACGTACGATCCCTACGACCTATCCGCAGTCAGGACGTAGGTCACCATATTGCTGCTCATCTCTCCTGGATTGATCGATGGACGGAGTCAATAATAACAATGGGCGATCCATCCATGGACATGCAAGGTGACCAAGTTCAAGTGTGGCGGCTTCGTGCTGGGGCTGGCCATCAACCACTGCATGTTCGACGGCGTCGGCGCCATGCAGTTTGTCAACTCGTGGGGCGAGACGGCGCGCGGCCTCCCGCTGTCCCTCCCGCCGGCACTGGACCGCGCCGTCCTCCGCGCGCGCGACCCGCCGCAGGTCGACTTCCCGCACGACGAGTTCGCGCAGATCACCGACGGCGGCAACGAGGACGACGAGGCGGACTCGGCTCCCCGCTCCTGCACCGCTCGTTCCGGTTCACGCCGGCGTCCATCGCGCGCGTCAAGGAGGCAGTGGGGGCGCTGGAGGGCCGCGCGTGCACCACGTTCGAGGCGCTGGCCGGGTTCGTGTGGAGCGCGCGCACGCGGGCGCTGGGGATGCGCCCGTCTCGGCAGAGCAAGCTGCTGTTCGCGGTGGACGGGCGGCCGAGGTTCTCGCCGCCGCTCCCCGCGGGGTACTTCGGCAACGCCATCGTGCTGACAAGCGCGGCGTGCCCCGCGGGGAGCTGGCGTCGTCTCTGCCGCGCGCCGTGCGGCTGGTGCGCGGCGCCGCGGCGGCCGTGACGGACGATTACATGCGGTCCGCGGTGGACTACTTCGAGGCGACGCGCGCGCGGCCGTCGCTGGCGTCGACGCTGCTCATCACGGCCTGGTCCCGGCTGCCGTTCCGCGCCGCCGACTTCGGGTGGGGCTCGCCCACGGCGTGCGGCCCCGCGGCGTTACCGAGAAGGAGGTGGCGCTGTTCCTGTCGTGCGGAGAGGAGGGAGGCGGCGGCGTCCGCGTCCTGCTGGGGCTGCCGCCCGCGGCCATGGCCGAGTTCCAGCGGCTCGTGGAGGAGGTGACCGCGGCCTGAAGGACAAGATGACGAATCTGCGCGCATGCTTTGCATGGATACGCCAATGCTACGTTCTGTTTGTGTTTCTTATTTTGAAAACTTGTTTATGTCGAGGTGATCGATGTGGCGTCTATCTTCTTGTGATCTCGTCCTTGTTATGACATACAGTGTTTACCATTTTAATGAAGGCACAATAGTTGTGCCTATGCCTTTCTGTCTCCAAAGCACAATATAGTTCAAGAGGATTGCCAAAGCCCTTAATAACAGGTTACTCAAGATTATAGACAGACTTGTCTGCCCTAATCAATCAGCCTTCATAAAAGGCAGGTATATCTTAGAAAGTGTGGTGGCAGCTCATGAAATTATTCATGGGTTAGGTAGAGAGAAAGAGAGTGGGGTTATCCTTAAGTTAGATTATGAAAAAGCGTATGACAAGGTAAGCTGGAATTTCATTGATGAAATGCTTGTATCTAGGGGCTTTGGAGCTAGATGGAGAAATTGGTTAGGGAGAGTGATTAAGGGTGGCTCTATCTGTGTTAGGATAAATGATGAAAATAGTACTTACTTCAAACCAGGGAAAGGACTTAGGCAGGGAGACCCTTTATCACCTCTGATGTTCAACTTGGTAGCTGACATCTTTACTAGACTACTAAGTAAAGCAGCTACAAAAGGTTTGGTTTCTGGCTTAATGCCAGAAGTGACAGAGGGAGGAATTATTAGTCTGCAATATGCAGATGATACTCTCCTCTTCCTAGAAGATAACCTTGAAAAAGCAAATAACCTCAAATGGATTCTTGTGTGCTATGAAAGAATGACCGGCATGAAGATCAATTATGAAAAGAGTGATATGATGACCATGGGTTTGGATGAGGATAGAGTAAATGAATTTTCAAAAATCTTTTGCTGTAAAAAAGGCACCTTCCCTTTCAAATACCTAGGGGTACCTTTACACCACTTAGCTCTTAGAAAAGAAGATCTGCAACCTATTGTAGACAAAATCATTAAAAGAATTGCAGGGTGGAAAGGGAGATTGTTGTCCTATGCTGCTCGTCTCACCTTGCTTAGAGCATGCCTTGCAAGTATTCCAATCTACCTCCTATCTATTATCAAGTTCCCAAGGTGGGCCATTGATATGATCAATTCCCATATGGGACGATTCCTATGGAATAACACTGAGGAAAAGCATAGATACCACCTAGCTCATTGGCAGCTGGTGGCCCAGAAGAAGGAAATGGGTGGTTTAGGCATCCCTGACCTTAGAAATCTGAACATCTCTTTACTCTGTTCATGGATTTTTAGATATGAACTGAACAACAATGCCATTTGGGCTCAAATCTCTGATTACAAATATAATACTGATAAGCCTAATATATGTAGTCATTTGGGCAACCAGTTGTCACCTTTTTTGCAGGGTGTCACCTGGGCTATGAAAGCAGCTCAAATGGGCATTATCCGGAAGATAGGTAATGGTAAAAAAGTGAGATTCTGGGAGGATCAATGGTTTGGTAATACATGCTTAGCCACACAATTTTGGCCTTTATACATCATCTGTGAGCAGCATGGTAAATCAATTAGTCAAGTCTGGGATGGTGAAACTCTTATGCTTTCATTCACAAGATTAGTGTCCCCTGCCTTAATGGAAATGTGGTATAACTTGCTGAACATAGTAGAGGATCTAAAACCTGAATAATGAGGCTGATCAGATTATATGGAGCTTTAGCTCAACTGGGAAATACTGTGTGCAGTCTCTGTATGCGGTTATTAATGACCATGGTGTTAAACCTGTATATGTTCAGTCAATTTGGAAGTTGAAAATACCTCCCAGAGTCCAAATTTTCCTTTGGCTACTGTCAAAAAACAGATTACTTACAAGAGATAATCTTGCTAAAAGAAGACATGTTGAGGATAAAACATGTGTCTACTGTGCTGAACCAGAAAGTATCCATCATCTATTTTTTTTGATTGTTGTGTTTCAAAGGCCTTGTGGTCTATCTTTTACTGATACTTTGAATATGTCAGGTGACTGGACATACTTTTCTGTGGCCTCTTTATGGTTGAATAATAAAAAGCATCTGTTGACAAATGCTATTTTTGCTGCTTCACTGTGGTGCATTTGGAAAATGCGTAATCATATATGTTTGCAGGGAAAAGTTTGGCTGGGAATGAAGGATCTCTTGCTATGGATCACAAAGACCTTAAGAAGATGGAAACCGCTATACGAAGGTGTGATCTGGGACAAGTTGGACCAGGCAATATCAAGTTTGGAGAGAAGGGCAGTACAACCTCCGGCGATAGAATGGACATCATCAGGATCACCAACACAGGAATTGCTGCCTTCTCTGGACTTGAGCGCTGTGATTCATGTGACCTCTGAGCTGACTGTGCTAGAGGATGTAAACTTGGTTCCTGAGAACTCTTAAGTGTTTGAGCGGGCGCGCTAATACGCCAGTTCTGTAAATGCTAAAACATTGCTTTATGCAAATAAAGCCGGGGAAACCTCTTTGTCTAAAAAAAAAATAGTTCAAGAGGATTTTGGAAGCTAAGGGAAAAAAATTGTCAAGTTCGGCACCAAACTTTATTGAGTTTTCATCAAGATACCGAACAACACTCAATGTTTGCCACACACCCGTCGGCTGTCCACGGGCCGACAGACAGACTCGCTATCGGCGGCGTCTGCCACGTAGGCGGTGGCTTGTCAGCTCATAGAGTTGCAGACAGGTCGCCTGTTGGCCGCCCAACGGCCAACAAGGTGCCATATCTTAAAATATTTGTACAACAATTTTTAGATTTGCAATTAATCATTTAAAATAATACTCATGTCGGTGAAGTATTCCTGTGAGCGTCAAATTTTCGTATGTCATCACTGGATGCTGCAGGAAGCAGCAGGAAGCAGGAAGAATGCGTGCAAGAATGTTGAAAGCCGGCCATGAACAAATGACATTGGACTCTGCTATGAATGACACTTAGTCAAGCATTATAGCAGATTAGCAGTAGTTCATAGAGCAACATTAGCTCACTAATCATGAATGATTAGCATCGATCCCCATGTGTGATATGTTAATTACTCCTCCATTTCAAATTCTAAGTCGTTTGACTTTTTTTGGCACCAAATTTAACCGCTCGTCTTATTCAAAAATTTGTGTAAAATATCATTTCTTTTGTTGTTGCTTGCTTTTATTAATAAACATTCTTTAAAAGTAACTTAAATTTGACTATATTTGCACAATTTTTTGAATAAGATAAGTAGTCAAAGTTGAAGTAAAAAAATCAAATGACTTATAATTTGGGATGGAGGAAAGTACTTGGTAATAATCTTTTTCTTTCTTTCTTTCTTTCCGCAGCGCTCACGGTCTCACCTCCTCTCTGCTTGCCAACCATCGGCGACGCCGACATCATCCGGTACCCGGCGGCGCGGCCCTTTGCTACCGCTGTGCAGACCACATATCGGCGAGGAGGCGGCGGTGACCTCTTCGTCGGCGTCGGCGCCCTCCATCTGCCACAGCACGTCGAGGAAGGCGTCGACGTCGCAGCCGGGCAGCGCGAGCGGACCCTGCGCCGCGTACCCGTACTCGCGCTCCGCGTCGTCCAGGAGGCGCTGGAACAGCGGGTGGTTGGCGCACTCGGCGCGCACCACGAACCTCTCCCGCTCGGCGCCCACGTACACCGAGAAGCAACCCGCTGGCGACGACGACGACGACCGGCCAGATGAGCCGCCGGCGGCGGCGCTCAGCCCGGACTTGCACCGCTGCAAGGTTCTTGAGATCAGGCCGCTCTTCCTCCCTGCCTTGCTCGTCGTCGTCGTCACCTTCGCCGCCATTTCGCGGCCGCCTAAGATGGTGGATGAGTGCAGTAAGAAAAGCTGCTGCTGCTTCGAACGGGTGAGGCGAGAGGAGCGAGGGCAGATGAGGTTATAAGGGCACCTGCAATGACCAGCTCATAAGCTGACTCCTAGCATTGTTCTCATAGACACGATCGATCGAGGAGGGAAGCAGATACATGGATACTCCATGGGTAAGTGATGTGTGCAGGGTAATGTGCACTAGCAACAAGTATCTATCTGCGGTGTGCTTGTCTACAGGAAGCCTCTCTATCGTCCTAGATCCACTTGACGCAGATTTTATTGACTTCATGGGATCGGGGAACAACATGAACAATCTGTTAGAGGGTACGGCGAAGCTTGGTGCCTCTGGCGGCTACGAGGGAAAGAGAGATCTATGGGTGGCGACGTGTAGTGTGAGCAAATATGGCTGTGGAGAGAAGGACAAACACAGGAAACCATATAGGAAGAAGGAAACAGAGACGTACACTGAGAAAACAAAATTGCATATATGATATATAATAATTATATATATGACATAAGAAAGTTGAGAATGGAAACCTATGTGTGGCTACATATGCAGGGGGCTAGCTGCGCATTTTGTTGGCCTCGGAGAGGCGTTGAAGGAGCACAAACATGCTCAATAATTGTGTGTGTGGTGGCACGCATACTATCTCGCTCCAGTGGTCAACGCCTGCCTGCCATGCATGTACAGGAGTATGTGGAGAAGCACTTGCCACACCGGCCAACTTTAATGATGTTTTTCCTATTTAATTTATACATAGTGAATTGCTTAATTGCCTGTCGATCGTTCCTCTATCGATCAGCTTATTAGCCTTTTGGGTTTAAACTAGCCAGAACATCCAACTCAATATAACATATATGGCCACCCCGGCCAGAATAAGACCTCAAATTTGAATGCCTATTGCAATTTAATAAGACTAGCTTAGACCATCAACGTGCCCGTGCCTGCAATCTTAGGAGAAACATCGCAATATTTTTGATTCATCGCTTTCATTTCTGACCCTCCTCCCTCTTGCACTGTACTATGCATCAATACACACAGCATATGGACGTAGGTAGAGGCAGGCGACGACACGCCCTTTTGATTTTGCATTAATATGTGGAAGCTGTGATAAGCCATGTGGTATACAAGGGCATGTAGAAATTTTTATTTTGTCTAGGACGGCCATGTCATTTTCTCTGGCCCAAAAGGTCTTGCGTACGATAAAGCTAGGTTTGTATCGTGTCTGAATATACAAACTGAAGACGTGTGCTGATCCTATTCCTATTGCTAATGATCTCCTGCGAGAGTTTCAAACTGAAAGCGAAGGGGAAAGTGCTCTTTGGTCACATTGGCTTCGGTTTGTATATTCAGATACGATACAAATCTAGCTTGATCGTACGCAAGACCTTTTGGGCCAGAAAATGACATGGCCGTCCTAGACAAAATAAAAATTTCTACATGCCCTTGTATACCACAGGGCTTATCACAACTTCCACATGCGCTTGTGGTCACATTGGCTTATTACAGCCGCATAATATGCATCCAACGATTGAGATGTATCTGGTGGATGAGTGTCTAAAAGATGTGGACCCAAAGGATAAAGTGCACTCAATGGTTAGGATGAAGTCCATGACTGCATGTATGTTGATCGGCCGCCTCAATGGTAGTTTAAATAGTGTTTTACGACATTAAATATGCACCACATCAATGAAATTTCACTTTTTGCATTTAAACTCTTAGGAGAGAGAAGGAAAAAGTTTCACCATGGTGAAAACCTTTGGGCACTTGTTTCACATGTGTTGGAAACGGATTGTGAAACCCCATTGAGACACAAATAGTGTTTCACCATGAAAACTATGCAATTAAACCATGCAATGAGAGAGAGGCTGTGGGACCCTTGAGCCTATGAAACTGTGCATTGAGGGAGATGTCTATTTCATACCAAAGTTTCATGTCTTGGAAACCGGGAGGTGAAACTCTCCGTTGAGATTAGTCCTATAGCGGTACTGTAGAGAGTACAGGAGAGGAGTACGCTATACCACTTGTGTCTTCCATGTAATTGTCGTACTCTCCCTATATACTAGGTTCGATTTGAATCTACGTACGGTTCTACTTGCAGCTTAGCGCAGCGCGCGTGACTTAGCTGGGTTCGTCGTCGTCTATCAGTCACCTGGTTTCTTCTTCTTGAAGAGTGATATATATGATGCAGCCATGGAGGCGGCGCTTGCGCTATTGCTTATATTGCTGAATGCCGACTAGCTAGGCACGGCGGCGCGCGGCTTCTGGCCGTGAACGTCCGGCGGCGGCGGGAATAACCGTCGGCAGCTTCGATCTGTTCAACCCTTGTACATGAACAATTATACTCAAGTTGGATCCAAGTCTGAACTGGTGATGGTTTGCCTGGCCGGCTTTCGAACACGACGCAGCGTGCTGAGTTTGCAGACAGCGCCTGCGTTGAATAACAATACCTACTACTGTAGAGAGCTCTTGATTAGATTCATGCTCGCTGGTTCTTTGAAAACTACAGGTGCAGATCGTACTATATGTGTGTGTGTGTGTGCGCGCGCCATGCATATGGCGTGTTTACTTTATGGTTTGACCTACTCTGGCTTACGTTATCACGTATTAACTTCGCCCCATAAAAAGTGTTGCTTCGTGATGTAAAAAAAAAAAAGACTTATGAGATTCGTGATCATTTTTCCATAAATTAATTATGTTTTTAAAATATATTTGTATCCCTAAATGAATTTATTTTAAAATAATTTCATGATCTATTTAATAATGCTAATTATGTACTATAAATATTAATATTTTACTTTTAAATATTTAATCAAAGTTTAAAAATATTTGACATCTTTTTGAAAAATATGAATGTTATTTTTATTGGACAAAGAGAGTATAGGCAAAGATAAACCCCACTAGATGATTTCTCTACATGGAAGATGTTCACATCATTTCCGACTAAGTGAACCCACTAAATGTCCTATTTTTTCATGCAAAGTGTCCACTCATTACCCACTAAATCCATGTCTATGTCATCATTATCATGCGAAATAATTTAAATCTTTAAAAAGCAAAATGCACCACAAGTCCATTACCTTTTTTTTTTGTGTCATCTAGGTTCATCATCTTTAAAAAGTGCGGTTTTTGGGTCCATTACCTTTCTTTAGGGTTCAAGGGTCCAAATCTACCTAGAAGCATGTTGATAACCCGGCGAATGCATTTGCCCCTTTTTCTCTTTTTTTTCAAAATTACTTGCTATTTCATATGGAAACTTCAAAACTTGCAACATGAAAGTTGCTCAAAATTAAAAAGCTCAACAAATCTCATTTTTGGACCAAACTCAAATATCTTAGAAAGTTAGTTTTTTTAAATTTAATTGAATTCCCATATTAAGGTTTGAAAACAATTATTTTAAAAAACCTTGGTATTTAATTAGGAACAAATCATTACTCAAATCAAATTAATACAATTTTTAATTTGAATTCAATTTTCATTAATAAATTCAATTTTGTGAATGTATGAAAACAATTTTTATGAATGAATCTTGACCAACAAGTATTTTATTTATTGGATCATGGTTGAGTTATGAAATGAAAATTATGCTTAATTTGAGTAATGATTTGTTCCTAGTTATATACCAAAAGTTTTTTAAAAAATATTTTCAAAGGGAATTCAAATTAACATTTTGAAAAACTAACTTTCTAAAATATTTGGACTCGACTTTGGTCCAAAAATGAAATTGTAGAGATTTTAATTTTGAGCAGCTTTCATGTTACAAGTTTTTGAAGTTACCAAATGAAACTACAAGTAATTTTGAAAAAGAAATACGAGAAAGGGGCGACGCTTGACAGGTTGTAAATGCTTTCTAGGTAGATTTGGACCCCGTGAACCCCAAACACGTAATGGACTCAAAAACCGCACTTCTAAATATGATGGACCTTGATGACATAGAGCAAAAAAAAAGTAATGGACCTGTGGTGCCTTTTGCTCAATCTTTATTCTATTAACATAAAAGTTATCTACATATGGTATTTGTTTCATCACCTATTCCTCTATAATGTAAACAAATACTCTATCCCGATTTTTTAGAGATCTAATCCATTAAAATAACTTGCAGTCAAATTCATATATATGTATATACATAGTAGTATATAAAATACCATATAGTAATGCTATGTATATAAAAAAATATTTTAAGAGAATCCTGTGGCAGCGTGCGGGATATACTCCAGTTAATATATACGGGAGTAAGCACCATATACACCGTATAAAGAAACCAGCCACGCAAACATTCAATTATCATATATATGCCACTCTCGCAAAAAAGAAAACAGAAGATAGTACTCCCTCCATCCTAAATTATAAAGTCGTTTGATTTTTTTATAACAAGTTTGACCACTCGTCTTATTCAAAAAATTTGTGCAAAATATCACTTCTTTTGTTGTGGCTTTCTTTATTAATACAAGTTCTTAAAGAATGACTTAAATTTGACTATATTTGAGCAAATTTTTTTGAATAAAATGAATAATCAAACTTTGGAATAAAAAGGCTCAAAACGACGATATAATTTGAGATGGAAGATATATTAGTAGGGAAAAATATCTGGTGCAAACCCTATAGGTACGTGCAAACCTGGAAACTTGAATCCTAGACCATTGGATGCAGAATGTGTGCTGCGAGCTGACCATGGTACCTTTTGCAGTTTACCGCCCGCACAACCTCAGGATGTTTTGCAATTAAATCCTTGCAAAATGCAAATACAGCCCTATCCCCACTCTCTTCCACCTACTACGCCCGCCTCGCCGCCGCCGTACCTTCGCCTCTGAGCCCGCTGCCCACGCCGCCGGCTTACGCGGTCACTGCACCCGCGTCCTAAGTGCGAGGGTGGCCGCACAAGGTGCCATGAGGGGCACCTGCGCCAGCATAGGTCTCCCGGACGGCATAAGGAAGGCCACGAAGCGACGACCTCCCCAGGCGGCGACGGGATGACGCTGGAGCTCCAATCCAGTGTCCATGGAAAGGTAAACTGCCGTTTTCTCTCTGAAACGCTTCAACCTCAGCATATATGGGATGGTGGTGTGTCTCCAATGGCTTCTCCTTCATCTCTGATGAGGTGAGGTCCCCATCTGTTGTTTTCTCTGCTCTTGGTGTTTTGTACCCTTTTAAGTGTTCGATGAAATGCACAAAATGACTCTGCTTACAATCAATCCATTGTCTTCCAGTCATATAAATATTCCTCGGTACCTTACTTTCTTCAAGTGTGGATGACAAAGGCCCATACATGAGTCACATGGAGGTAATGTACCAGATGTCAACATAGATGATCAATTTTGCTTACTGTCTCAGTTTCTTCCTTCACTATGCATGTACATAACATCCATAGATTAGTTTTGCTTGCTGTTTTCTCAATGTTGTTTGGTCGTTTTATTTTATTTCTGCAAATAAAGACATGTAAAATTTGCAATATCTACTCCCTCCATGTCCTTCTAGTGTTCTGATTTGTATATTTATTTCTGATTCAAAACACTGTCATTCTTCATTTCACTCCAGAGCTCCAACCAACAGTTCGAGTACATGCTGGATTGCTGCACAGGGTGTTAAAAGTAAAACCAGAACAGAGCAAGGCGCCCAGTGCCGCTGTGGATCATGGAGTAGAGAGCAAATATGAGCATTGCATACTATTGTATTTTTATACATATTGTTGTCCGTGAAACACCTATTGCTGTTGTATTTTTTTCAATGTATCCACTGATTTCAGCATGGGCTTTTGTTGCTACATGTCACAGCTTAGTACTGTATCTATTCCTTTGTTATTGTTTAACCATCAAGAATATTTCTAGTATATAAAGCATCTGGATGTTATTGTGGGATCTCCATTGTAAGTTTGTATCCCATTGTTTCTGAAATACAGTCATTCAAATAATGGAACCATTTTGACAACTGTTATTTTGTATTTAACAATTGTGCTAAAGTTGCCATCTGTGATATATTCCTGATCACAACATTATCCTAAACCTGCTGTCGGCATGTTCTTGCTCAGTTTTTCCTCTGAAGGTTTTCGTCTCCCATCACTTTGGTCCTATCCTTCTTCATAATGGATTCCTTTTGTCCAAATTTTAAATTTCTATTCTGTGATATCATTCTGTGATTTTCTAGAAAGATCTTTCCCTCAAATGGATATATGATGTCATTTTCTGTGAATTTTCCCCTCAAATTAACATATGGAATATACTTTGCTGCACATTTACATTCTTTTGCATCTGAGAGAAATTCATAATGGACATGTATGTTGTGCCACATTTTCATTCATTGCAAAAAGAAAAAAATCATACATGCAAGAGGAATACTATCTCATTCTGAGATTGTAAACGAACTAAGACTTGCCCCGAAGGCAGCCAAGTTATGTGCAACCATGTTACATGATCGTGTAACGTGAACAAGACTGATAGAGCTAAAATTACAAGCAATGAGGCTCTTTAGCTCTCTAATGAGGCTACCAGCTGCACTTCTATCAAAATCTTCAGAGTTTACCACCTGGACCGCCATGGTTGCATCAATTTGAATGATAATTCTTTGCACTCCAAACTCTGCTGCTCTTTGCACCGCTTGCATACAGGCAACAATCTTAGCACGAAAAATGTTCCAACACTTCCTTTAGAACACCAAAACCAAAGCTGATCACACTTCCCGCATCATCTCTCAACACAAATCCCCAACCAACACTTCATTGCTGCTGGCTGAAAACACCATCAGATTGAGTTTTATGACGCCTCCAGGTGGCCTGCACCATGTCTTTCTGATCCAGCCAGAAGCAGGGACGTCCTCACCTCATTTCGACCAAGATAACTCATCCACATACGAACTGATGAGTAGTGCGAGTCGTACACTGCTCCTTGGTGCTTCTTCCTCTCGAACACTGCATCTCTCTGATCACCATAGGTACAACAGAGTAATCACCTTGCACTGCATATCTGACTTGAGCTTGAGGAACGCTTCTCCTTTAGCAGAATTGGCAGTTGCCAAAGTGGTCTCTAGTATTGTTGGATCATCCTGCATACAAAAACTATGGATGATTACCTGAATCCATGGCAAATACAGGAGGTGAGGCCTCTTAAACTCAAAAAAAATCCATGGCAAATCAAAAGGAAAAAAATTGCCCACCTTGATGTTGTGCAACAGTGCAAGTACTTGACGAACACCTCATTCAGTGACTCCGGCTGCTTGCTCCTGATTTGTACTAGAGAGGGGCTTGCATTTGAGGCACTCCCACAACATTTTGCTGCAGCGTGCCATGGAGATGGATCCCGTCACCTCTCCCTTTGTGGGGCAAGTGGGTCATCTGATGCAGTGTGCTCTTGCCTTTCAAGAGCACGCCTAGAGTTGAAGTCCATTGGTCAGTTAAGATGTTTGCAGCAAGGTGATGCACCGATGCCCTGCTGCCTCCGGTACTCAGGTAGGCACCGGCCTGTGGCCGAGAACTCGGCGCCGGCACGCTGGAGGAGCGCCGTGTGGCCGTTGGACATCTTCAGAAGGACGGAGTAGGAGATCACCGGCGGACCGTGGAGGGGCCCGTTGTGCGCACCAAGGCTTAGGCCACGAACCCGCCATAGCTGGTGCCGACGGCCAGCAGCGCGGCGGCCTGCGCGTCCTTGGACTGCGCTGGGGAGCCACCGGGATCGGGATCGGTCTCATCGGTTCGGTGGACACGCCACGAACCCGCCGAAGCTGGTGCCGACGACTGCCACGCGGGTGCCCGCCGCGAGGTCCCGAAGCGCGTCCAGTAGCGCAGCGAGCACGGCGACCTGCACGGACTCGGACAACGCCGAGGAGCCGCAGCTCGCCAGGATTGGGATCGAGATCGGCCTCATCCATTCGGTGGACAGTTGGTCGATTCGAAAGCAAAGGATGTGTATTTTCTAGTAATTGTAAGGATCTCATTGCAAAATGTTTAAAGCTACTGCAGTCATCTCACCCCACAACGCACGTTCTGTATCTGATGGTCCAGGATTCAAGTTTCCAGGTTTACACGTACCTATAGGTTTTGCACTAGATATTTTTCCATATTGGTATGTACACAATCACAGTAATGCACGTAGTTGCACCATGTCTTGTCTCCCTAGCAAAAACAGGACCACATGATGCAAGATACTCCCTCCGTCCCACGAACTCTGTCGTTCTAGCAAACGGCACAGGGATCAAGGAGCTAGGCATGGAGCCTGCAACCACGACAGTTCTGTCATCCGTAATGTACTACTTCTCTCTCTGTTGCTCTTTCTCTCCATCCGATGCCCTCTCTCCTTGTTCAGGTCCACTCACGGAGCAGCACCTCATCTTCACGACAACGACAAGACTAGCCGGCCGTAGTGCGGGCCTAGTGGACATGGGGACCGTGTAATCGACAAACTTATTGGGACACGGAGCTGAGTCTAGAACGACAAAGTTACCGGGACGAGGGAGTAGTCTAGCATGGATCAGTCAGTCAGACCTCAGGTGGGGCTGCTCTTGAACAGTTGAATTCCTTGTTCTAGACTTGACGTTCGTATATTGTCCACCAAAAGTGGCGCATGAGCTTTCACTTGCAGTCCCGACCCGCCATGATTGTGGGCGTCGTTGACCGATCGGCCTCAGCACGTCCAGTCCAGGAATCTTCAATTGATGGTCAATTATTCAAAGGTTTTGTTTGGAAGCATCATGACTGGTTCTGCACTCGTGCAAGGATTGTCAACGGAATTCATACGCGCCGCGCCACAGCCCCTCAATTCCGTTGCATCAAAAGCACATCAATTATCAATTATTATCAGTGACCATGTCCGGCAAAGGTGGGGTAGGGAAATCTGGGTGTATAAGATTTCCTGGAATAATATAAAAACCGCCAGTCGACATCACCCCCTTTTGAAAAAATATACAAAGAAGAAGACATACATGCCCGAAGAGCTCATACCAAAAAATATAGTACTCATCTTGCCCAATCTCTTCAGTTTTTTATCTTGCCCAATCTCTTCAGTTTTTCTTAATCTGGGTGTATAAGATTTCAGTTTTTTATCGTTTAATCGTCACCGATTACAACAATCTCTTCAGTATGTGCATAATTTTGCCCAAAGTTTCTAGTCTCATCTTGCTTGGGACGATGGGCGTGTCCTAGGAGTAAAACATCTCTTGGGCAGTCAAATTCCATACACGGTGTCAAAGGCTCCATTCTCTGTTATGTATGGTGACTTAAATACTAATTGTACTATCTCTCAATAATAAGAGAGGTATGTTATTAGTACTTATTTGTTCTAAATTGACTGTAGCACTACTACGTAATTCATTTTGCATGACGGAGAATTTTCATTTTGCATGGCGGGCAGATGCGCCCGTCATGGTTCACAGGTCACAGTTAATAGGTACAACACGGAGGCGGGGCCGCACGGTTAACAAAAAAAATAGACAAATCCCACAACCCAGACTCAGTCGTGCCGGGACCAGGTGCGCCATGCTTTGAGAAGGGGAGGCGCCCCGCGCCGCCGGGACCGGGAGAGACGATGTGAGGAAGAGTGGCATCGCGGAGGAAAGGGTAGAGCAGACCAGGAGGGAGGAGGGCGTCGCGGTGGGGATGGGAGAGGGGACACCAGAGGGAGGAGGACCGCTGTCATGCATGGCTCCAGTGGGAGGATGAGAAGAGCGGCGAAGGGAAGAGGTGTCAGGCTCGACGCGCTGAGGAATGGAGGCGAGAGGAGTGGACAAGGATCGAGTGATTGAGGATGAGAGGAAACCCTAAATGTCCATATTTATATCTAGACAAGATATCGGGCCAACATGGGCCTAAATGGGCTCCACCGTATTAACCGAGTCGGGTTTCTTTAACCTCCTCTGTAAACGACTGATTTTTGGTGGCGGGCTTCTTTTAAGGACCGTCATGGCGAACAAAAATGTCTTCCACGGTTAATCGGGGCATTAACCGTAGCTGCCCGCCAAGGTTAAGTTTGGTTAGTGTCTTGTAAAATGATTTATGTGGTAGCGTAGAATCCTACTAAGAGCAAGACTCATAAACAAAAGGGTAGAGGCTGTAAGCATCACCAAGCCAACACACAATGGTCCCATCTAAGGTTTGTAAGGAGTACTTAAGAGAGCTCAGGAAGGACGGACTAGATTAGACAATTTCTATTACACTAGATTGTTGTACAGGGCAAGAATCCGTGGGCCGTCTACGTACACTTCTTCTCTACAAAGAAGAGTGCAGGTTGTGGAGCCACCCGCTCCCTCCCAATTAAGCTGCTACATGTTACAAGTGAGTGGTCTTTACTGTTCTCGATGGGTTAACAACCTTCCCCTCAGCCTCAGTTCCCATCTAAGAGCAAATAATATTTGTATCGGTACCTGTCCACCGTCCATCGTGTACGTACTCTGGCTAGCAAGATTTATGTGTGAAGCAACAAGTCTGTAATATATATATAGGACCACCCTGCAATACTGACCTAAAATAACCTGTATTAATTACTTTTTTTTGATAAAAAAAACCTGTATTAATTACTTGAAACTAAAAATGGCGAGCAAATTTTTGTATACACGGCGTTATGGATAGACGCCTATGGTGACTTAGTCAATCTCGAGATGATGTGTTAGAAGAGTCTTTTGGAGATGCTCATAAAGATGAGTGCAATTCGCAAAAAAGAACTACTGAAAATAGGTATTACTACATACAAAAGGAAACAAAAAGAGAGAAGGAAAGTCGATACACACTGTATGACAGCAGAAAGCCAACGATTCTCTGCTATGAACGGTAGTTATGCACGTATAGCAGTATAGACTACTAGATTAGAGTTCATATGACAGCACCATTAGCTCACTTATCATCATTAGTTCATGCATGTTCGACCTCGTAATAATCTTTTCGATCTTTTCTTTCTGCTCATCTCACTTAATTCTCACCTCATCCTGCCAACCATCGGCGACGACCGCGGGCTGAGCATCCGGTACCCGGCCGCGCGGCCCTTGCTGCCGCTATGTAGGCCGCATATCGGAGAGGAGGCGGCACCGGCGCCTTGCTGCTGGCCGCCGTCGTCGGCGTCGGCGTCGCGCTCCATCCGCCAGAGCACGTCAAGGGAAGGCGTCGACGTCGCAGCCGGGCAGCGCGAGCGGGGCCCTGCGCCGCGTACCCGTACTCGCGCTCCGCGTCGTCCAGGAGGCGCCGGAAAAGCGGGTGGTTGGCGCACTCGGCGCGCACCACGAACCGCTCCCGCTCGGCGCCCACGTACACCGAGAAGCACCCCGACGGCGACGACGATCGCCCGGATGAGCCGCCGCTGCTTAGCCCGGACTTGCACCGCTGCAGGGTTCTTGAGATTAGGCCATTCTTCCTCCCGACCTTCCCTATCGTCGTCGCCACCGTCGCCATGGGGTCTCTAGTCTATCTAACTTTTCTTCGTTAATTTATATGGAAGATAGAGTGCAAGAAGAAGAAAAAGAAGATAGAGTGCAAGAAAAGCTGCTGCGCTGCTTTGAACAGAATTGAGCTGAGCCTAGACGATGGACAAGGATCAGGTTATAAGGAGACGGTCGTGAAGCAGCAGCTAGGTATTTGGATATGCATGCATGCTCCAGGTTAGGGTACTAGCACTGCAGGCTAATAGCAACAGGTATCCCTAGCAGTGCTTATATTGTCTACAGGTGTCTAGCTGTGCCAGGATCGGATCGACGCAGATTTTCTTCTTGACTTTTTTGGGAGCACAAAATGTCCTCTGTACCATATGGTTAGGGTGAACTGGTGACGAACGAAGCTGGCTACTCCGAGGCGGAGAGAAAGAGACGAGGCGACGACGTGAGAGAAGGAGCTAGAGACAGACCATAGGAACAAGGAAAGAGAGATGTACGCCAATGCAAAAGAAAACAATGGTCAACAACTTGCATATATAGTGCGGGTATATATGTAAGAAATTTGCGAATGGAAAGCTGAGTATGTGTAGGGCTAGCTGCGTATTTTGTTGGCTTTGAGAGGCGCTGAAGGAGCATAATAAACATGCTCAATAATTGTGCGATCTTCAGTGGTCAACGCCTGCCTGCCGTGTATATATGTGGAAGAAGCACTGCCTCGCTGCATGCTACACAAGAGCATAAGAGATGAGACAGCACCAACTAATGACGCTTTGATATCTTAGGAGGCATAAGTATTTTTCTGACCCGTGGATAAAGTGTTAGTAATAAAAAATGCATCTACATATATTGCTGTATTTTCGTTAATTTTCTAATTTACAATAATGGATATAGAGGTATTATGTGATTTCTAACCTGTAGTTGTTGCGATAAATTTATCAATTAGACGTTTTAACAACTTCTCTTTGTATTGCACCTCTATGTAACCCCTTAGTTGTTATAACCCACACGTATTGTGTGATGCCATGAATTGAGATTTGGGAGCTTTCAGATTTTGATTTTATTAGTTGTTGCAAATAAATTATAGATCAACATTGTACTCCTAGTAGCTATGCAATCATTAAATAATAGTCATTTCATCCCCTATTGTGTTAAAGATGTTTAATTTTTATAACAAATAGAGTGCATGCTTAGGGCAGCCCCAATGCAGGCATACATCAGCATCAGCCCCATAGAAAAATCAGCCTCCACGTCTGCTTTGAAGGATTGAAACCACACTTCACGCAGCGCAGGCAGTACATGTGTTGTCTCTTCAGCGTCCCCACACCCCTCTCCTTCCTAGGGAAAAGTCTGGCGTAAGCAGTGGAATCTTTCAGAGAACTAGACGTGGTCCCATGGTACTCCTCTCATCATATTGCACTTTTAGGTTGTAGCTTGGGACATTTGTCAGATGGGGCGATGTTGTCTTCTGCAAGACAATCTGACACACGGCGGGGCAGACAATCTGACACACTGCGGGGCTACAGTTCTCTGTGACATGGAGGTGTAGAGCTGATCTGGAGCTGGAGCAGCACGCCACGGTGGTGTGTTGGGGAAGCCCTGAACAATGCAGGGACACACTGTTTTGGCAGGACACAGCTGAATTGATGGTGTGTCGATCAGAGCGATGGCGCCCACTCTACCGTGATTCGTCCCCAAAAGCAAGATGGAGACCCTGGTCGCCGAGGTGCTCTCGGACAACTCTGGGCAAGGCTCATCACCGGCGGAGGGCAACCGAAGAATACCTGTAAGTCTGGCACACGATCAGTGGGGTCGCTCTCACGGATTTGCCAGACAAATTGGTCAGGCCATGGCAATCAGACGGTTCATTCTCCGTTCAGTCAGCTTATCAGGCGTTTCACCTAGGGTCGCACCTGGCCAGTCACCGGCTGTGCTATGGTCTGGGAAATTTGGGCTCCTCTACGTGTCAAAATTTTCCTCTAGCTAGCGCTGTGCAGGAGGCATTGGACTGCGGATCGGTGAAAGAAACACGAGCTAGACTCGCATGATAATTGCTTCTTATGCAATCAGGAACCGGAGACAATCGACCACATCATAGTACAATGCTCTTTCATCCTATAGATCTGGCACCAAACGGTGAAGGTGCTCGGTTGGCATACAATGCTACTCTCGGCGGGCTCGACATTTGACTGTGGAGCTACTGGCGCTCGCCGTGGACCAGAGAACTCAAGAAAGGAGCCGACTCTCTCTTCGCACTTATAGCTTGGGAGGTCTCAAAGGAGCGAAACAAGCGGTGCTTTTGAGGGGCTAAACAGACCCGATAGCGGTAGCGGAAATCATCAGGCACCAGGTCGGGCTGTGGGTAACGACTGGCGTGAAAAACATCTAGGGAGTTCGTTTCATAGAGTAGTACATTGACAAATGTTCATGGGGGCATGAGGGCCAAACTCTCATCTTGTAATGTGCTCTATCTGTAATACCTATTCTTCTCTTAATGAAAATAAAAAGCGCAAAGCTTTCGCGTGATTGAGAAAAATAAGTACTAAACAATCAATATAGATTTTCACTCTGCTCACCCATATATTCCCATGCCCCACTCTAAAGTCATATGCTATATCTCTTGTAATGGTTGGTAATGCCATGTCCTATCTTCCAGCATAAAAAAAAAACAAAAAAAAGTGAGCCAAGTTTGGTATAATAACATATATCCTCATGTATACCGTTGACATTGCTTTCCATTGCTGGATGTCAAAGTTTTCTTTACCTCTAGTTGTTACTCCTAGTCGTCACGTTATCGTGTCTTAATTATATATTATGATAGTGTTCAACATTCTTCTTAAACTCCCATATTAATTCATTTTTATGTTACACATTATGTTTTATGATAAAAGATAGCGTGAATTGTTAAATCTCCTTTACTCCAAACGAAGGCTTAATTACTCAAACAACATATATAAAGACGCTACTTTTAATAATTATGTAATAGGTTGGTAGTAATAAAGAAATATAGAAACGTACAGGATATCTAGGTCAACTTTTGTGTACTTGTACGTAAGGTTGTGGTGGGTGAATTTAATAACATGTACGACTTTCACTTTATTTTTGTGGTAATTTCTAGAGGTCTTGATAATTGATGTGGGGTACTAAGATAATATAGAAGATTTTTCGCGTCAACAACCAAAAAAAAAAAAAAAAAAAACTTTAGGACCTTGTTTGATACCCTATGATTATAATAACCAGGTTATATATAATAAAACTGTGTTTGAAACAAGATTAATTATATTATGGATTATAATAATTAAAATATCTGATTATTGTAATCTCATAACCCAGAAAAGACCTGATTTTTGGGGAATTATGTGTGTTAAAAGCTGAATTGCCCCCTTGCCCCAAAACTTCTCCTCTTATGCTGTCATCTTATTAAAAAAATTCTCAATTTAACAAACCACGATAATCTAGGGATCCAAGCACTTTGATTGTTGTAATCTATAATTTTGATTGTAATAATTTCATGCATAATCCAGTTATATGATCAAACATGCCCATAATATATGGGGGATAATTTTACATGCATTGCTTATTACAGTATGTGATCCTGCGTACTTCGTTTGTCAGGAGTAAATTTCCTTCCCCTTCACTTTCAGTTTGAAATCTTGAGTAGGGAAGATCATTAGCAATAGGAAGAGGACCAGCACACGTCTTCCCAAAGTTCAGTACAGTGTATATTGATCAGACAGGACATACGAGCCTCGATCGTACTCAAGACCTTTTTATTTGGTTTTGGACCAGAAAATGACATGACGGTATGTAATTTGCTATGTTTTCTCCGCATGCTGTCTGCATCTCGTATAATGCAACAGTTATTTTACTGTAGAATACTTGCTGTGGATCGGAAAATGCCAACGGCCGGCGCGCAGCGTGTCTGAATTGGGTTCATCTATCAGTTTGGCTCTTCTTCTTGAAGCGTGATGCGCGCAGATGCAGACGGGGCGGCGCGGCTGCTGCTGGTAACCGCCGCAGCTTCGTCCTGTTGAATTGCACTACGTCTGCACGTTTCTGTAAGGGCGGCTGCCAGGGTGCTGTAAGGGCGGTTTCCCCAGCCGCTCTTCCGAGATTAAGACGCTCCTATAACTAAACCGACCTGGCTCTTACAGTAAACTTTTGACGTACAATTGGTAACCCTTGGGCTATAGCTGGCCATGCACGGAGAGCAGAGCTGCGGGTACTGTACGTGATGAACAATCATAATCTGATCCAAGTCTGAAATGTGGCCATGGAAGCGTGCTGAGTTTGTAGACAGCGCCTCTGAGGGCGTTGAATAATGCGTTGAACTGTGATATGCTCCCCTCGGTTCTGTGAAAACTACAGGTGCAGAATTGGAGATAGTACTATACATGTGTGTGCATCGTCGTTGTCGTCTTTGAATTTGCGCTAGCTGGGCATGACAGTTAAGTCAAATTCAAATATAAAGCTGTAGAGGGATAATATATGTTCCAGTAAAGCTCTGCTCTTTGTGCACTTTATCTATCCTTGTGTTATCCTTGTGTTGAATTTGAGAGAGGAATTCTGAAAGCATATTTCGATGTCATTGTTATCGGTTGGAATATTTGATTCGCTGTAGAAGAATCAAAAGGATAATTAATTACATACAAACAAACATACAACACATATATAGAGAAAATCCAGTGTATCTGTGTGTTTGGCTTGAGGAGTCCTCCATTCTAGATGAGGTGGTGCATTGTGAGTTAATTCTTCAAATTTGGTGGAATGACTCAATTCCTCACACTAGTAATAATTAAGTAATTATTGGTTTGTGATGAATGAGGTGATGATGTATCAACTTATTGCATTTCACAAACTAAACAAGAAAAGTACGTGAGGAATAATTAGATGATGAACCACCTCATCATTATATAATATATTTTATTAAGTACTAATTCAAACCAACCACAGGAGCCGAGGGTCACCGCCGCCGCCACCGTTTATGGCCCCGTTCCCTCGCCTCCGCCTCGCCGCCGGTGGTGACGACGAGTGCAAGTCCGTCTCTTCAACAGATCTCCCGTCTTCGTAGGGTCTTAGTCGAGTCCTCCTAGGTCTAGGGTTTGCTCGCCGTCGATGTTCGGGCGGTGGAGTTAGGTTTTGCCGGAGGAGCGTGGCTCCTCTCGCGGTTTGCTTTTCCTCCGCAACGCCGGGCGATGCGGAAGCGACGACGGCGCAACGGAATAATTTCTCCCAACTTCTTCTGTTCTCGATGGCGATCCACTCCGACGTCAACGGAGAGGCTGGGAGACCCTGCCCGAGAGTCGAGGGTCTGGCGCATCATCGTCTTCTTCGGGGTGATGATGTTGTTGACCCCGTTAATCTCGTGAAGATGATCTTTGGTGAAAATCGAGCTTTGCTCGGATTGCCGGCGGTGGAATCGAAGAATGTTTCGTGGGTACGGGGGTTGGCCGATGCGCCGGGAGGCAGTGTACTCGGGTGATTCGCCTAGAAGTAAGCCCTCCTCTATGGCCTCCACCTTGTGGAGTTTGGCTCTGCACCGCCGTTGATTGGGAAGTGGCTTCGGCGGCGGCGACGAACGGATTTCGAAAGCTTCGAGGAAGATGAACAAGAGTTTTGGACTTCTTTACAATTTTTTTCTTTTCTTTGAAGTCCTTTTTGTAAAAGGGCCGGTGTAATGCGCTAAAATCAATACAGTTTCATTCTAAAAAGAACCACCTCATCATTACAAAAAATGAAAAACAAAGGCAACCACCACTGTGGGTTTCAGTTTGACATACACACGTTAGATATTCATGGGAATAATGAATAATCACCGTATTCATCATTTTAAAGAAACCAGCCAAGCAAGCATTCAACTATATATCACTCTCACAAAAAAAAATGGACATATAATAATTCATGGTTTGCACCATGGTTTGCCTCCCTAGCGAAAAACACGACCACAGGATGGATGCAGTCGGTCAGACTCTTGTGCAGTAGTAGAATTCGTTGTGCTAGACTTGTCGTGCGTGCTGTTCACCAAAAGTGGCGCATGAGCTTTTGACTTGCAGTCCCATGGTGATAGTGGTGATGGTGGGGTCGCCGGCCGGAACTGTGAGCCCATGATCAGCTAGCGTTGACCCATGGTCCCAGTCAGTCCAGTCCAAAAACTTTCAATGATCAATGGCGTAGGCTGCTGCGAGGAGAAGGCCAATTATTGAAAGGTTTTGTTTGGATGCCTGGTCCTGCACTCGTGTAATAATGCCGCGCTAACTGTCAACGGAATAGATACGCGGCGCGCAAGAGGTCAATCACTTCAAAAATATGCTCCAAAAGTGCGGTAGGGACGAAATCTAGGTGCATGCTGTTTCCTCAAACACCTTTTTGGAAGAAAAAAATGCAAAAGAGAACCACGCACTGGAAGACCTGGCAGTATAAAAAATCCAAATATCATAATTGAAGATTATTGTGATTAGAACATGTTCGGATCGTAAAAATACACACAAGATGCTATTACCGGTTCACAGCTTTATCGTTTTTGGAACTGTTCCTGATCTGTTTTCGCTATCCTCGGGCATGTTTGGATGGATGGCCCACCATCCCAAAACCTTGTAAACTTTCTTGGTCCATTGGACGGTTAATGGACCGGGGCAAATGCCCTTAGACTCTAAAAAAAAAGATGCTATTACCGGGTTGCAGATAAACTTCATCAAATCCACAATGGTGCCCATGCATATTCAATCTCAAACAATGGATGCTATTGCCAGTCTTCTGCAGTGCAAGCTAGAGAGCTTCCCCCAAGTATATCTTGTCCTGCCCCTGTCGAACACCAAGCTCAACATTTCTGCTTTTGCTCCTCTGATTGCCAAGATACACCGATAGCCGACCACTTGGCAGGCTACTCTCCTAAACCACCAAGCTCGGATGACTCTAATCAACTCGGTGTTGGATGGTGTCATCAATTACACTATGCAAGCCATGCCGCTACCCCTTGAGTCATAACAGCCATTGACAGTAAGCAAAGAGCTTTCTTGCGGTCGGCTTCAGACAAAACTTCCGGTGCCAAATGTTTAATTAAATAGGGAAACAACTCTCCTACTGAAGAAGGAATGTGGGCTGGGGGTCCTGGACTCCTGGACCTTGCAACCCAAAATGCATGTCTCGTTCTCAAGCTCATCCATCGGCTTCATCACCCTCAGGACTCGGCCTAGGCAGCTTGGGCCTTGCAGCACAACGACATAATCTCAATGGATGGACCAAGAGATGGTAGCCACTGGGAGGGTCTCAAAGCTCTGTTTCCGGCCTATCGAAGCATCATTCAAGTCAGCATTGGCAATGGGTGCTCCACCTCGTTCTGGTGGGATAGATGGGCAGACCCTTATACCCTTGTAGAAACGTTTCCCCACCTTCTGAGCCACTGCACCGACTCAACTCTGTCAGTTTCTGAGATCCTTGCAAACGACCTCCACACCTCCTAGGTCTCTCGCATTTCCACCTAGGCGGCAGATGAATTGGATCAGGTGCACCATACCCTTTCGGACCTCAGTCCCACAAAGACACCCGAAGCTCAAAGTTTTTCAAGAAAAACAGGCTCCTCAAGACCTCAGTTGTGTACAAAGCATCCATCTCTTGCTCAGTTCCTAGTAGAATCTACCCCTTTGTCTAGAGGAGCAAAGCTCCACTTCGGGTTCGGTTCTTCGGATGGCTGTTGCTTCAAGACCGTGTTCAAAGCAGGGCAAATCTCTTCCACAAAAATGTCCTGGACTCGGATACCTGTGAATTGTACAACGCCAACAGCGGAGACATCGCTCCACATGCCCTATTGCCGCCCAGTTCTGGAGCTCCATCGGATTCCCCTCAGCCCCTCCCTCCTCCCCTCCCCCCACCCCCCGACGATCGCACAACTTTGGGACCTTGAACGTCCCCCATAGGTGCCGCTAAAACACTACAACACATTCATCCTCCTTTGCCGGTAGCATATTTGGAATCATAGGCACGATGTTGCCTTCCGCCACGAGACACATAGCCTCCAACGTCTTTTATCCTTCTATAAGCAGTCAACTAGACTATGGAGTATATGCCTACCTCAAGGAGATAGAGCAATTTCTAATGTTTGGTGTAATACTCTCAGCATGTAAATATCTGTAAACTTTTGATGCACCTCTTCTTGTAAACTTCGCCGAAAGGCAACTCCATATACCGGCCTTCCGAAATCAATGGAAAAATTCAGGTGGGGATCCCACCCCCCGTGACTCATTAAAAAAATACACACAAAATATGATGATCCAAACATGCATGTCCTTAGCTAGCCTACGTAGTATGTAGGCTTCTCTTGGCCTTTTGTAGATTATGAGTTAAAAAGAAGATAAGAGTATCTAGTTATACATCTGTCGACAAATTTTAATCTGTCAATCTACTATACTTATATGGGAAACCCCCCCATCCTCTCTTGCGCCATTCACTCACGTCCGTCTCTTTGCTTCCCTCACCGATCACCTTCCACTGCATGCAGGTTCATGCACATCCGGGACCTTGAAGAGTCATGCACCGTGAACGAACAAGACGATGGCCATTTGGACATGGGAAGGGTGCTGTTGGGGTCCTATCGAGACTCGGGAGGGCGCTGTCAGGGCCGTCGGCGAGGTCGACGCGCGGTGGATGTGGACACCGCAGGGAGCCCGCTAGCCTCTGCTTCATGGATACATATATATCGTGTATATACTTATATTTATTTATATACCATAGCGGTTCCTTACGTCTTATTTCTCTTAACTCAATTCAAATTACTTTTGTATTCCCGCAGCAACGCGCGGGAAATTCATCTAGTTTTTTTAAAATACAACCCAGCAGTGACAGTTGGTAAAGATCACATAAGTAAAGCACAAGTGGAGATTTGTAAATAAGGTAAGTATAGAAAGTTAAAGATGGAGGGGTAAACTCGCAATATATCTTGTGCTATTCGCTGTGGTGTTTGCTCAACCAGAGGAAATGGAGACACAAAATCTCTCTAAGCCACGCCCTCTCACTACTATAGTGTTGTATTGTCAACCAAAGACAATGTCGTGAGACATGTCTCACAGTTGCTATGTGGCGTTATTCTTTTAGTGGTGTGACATATCTGTTTTTCCAATAAGTCTCACAGTTCTCACAGCGAGTGGTGTGACATGTTATTTCTGAGATTGATCGAGTCATTACAGACGTCTCACATTCACTCTGACTTTTGAAATCATGTGGGTAGCAATACCAAAGTGTTTAAGTAAAAGATTTTAAGAGTTACTCCCTTCGGGATGGTATTAGAAGTCATTTAGAACAGCGACACGGTCTCCAAAACAAAACTTTGACCTCTTATTATTATAAAAATATTTATGGAGATGTGATATATGTATACTTTTATCAAAGTATTTTTTAAGACAAATCTACCCATATAATTTTTACATTTACAAACTCAACAACTTAAAAGTTATTGATGATTTATATTCCCGATGTTTGACCCAAACCTTGTCCAAAACGACTTCTAATACCATCCCTGGAGGGAGTATGTTGTTGTGCCGTGAAACATTCGGCATTGGATTACACCCTTCAAGTCTCTAAGAGAGTTATGTTGTTGTATTGTTCGTGTTGTTTAGGCAGTCTTGGCTTCTTCTCTTAATGAAAATGACACGTGAAGTCGTGTTCGAGAAAAAAAAAAAAAAAGTCTCTAGAGTTATCGTGCCTCACTTTTGCTGCCAATTATGAAGTATAATCTTGACAGACAGATGTGGAGTTATCTTGATCTTGACATTTTTGCTGTCAAGAGAACCTAAACAAATAGGGACGAAAAAGTGAGCGAGGAAGCAACTTCGTGGCAGGAAAAGGCAACCGGCCGGGCGGCTAGCGTCATGTTGCTTTCACATGAATCGCAATTATTGGGTTGCTAGGATTCACGACTTTGCGGGTGCTCTGTGCTTGGGACGGCGACGGCGAACGAAGAGGCTCTCTTTCTCCGGGTCAAAAGCCAAGTGTCTTTTTTTAGACCCATGCTGCTAGCAAGCTCTCTGGTGTGAAATGGAAATCCTTTTTTTCTCCGTGGCCTTGGCCAATGTGAGATGTTTTCTCCAATGATATGATATACGCACTGGCCTATGGGGTGACATGACTCTATTGTGTCGGCACTTGACAAAGACGCAACACAATCACCTGTCATAGTGCGCAACACGGCTCAGCATGGTCTAAGCACCAGGCTATCAATAAGTGACTTATTCATTGATCTCCAGAAAGCTCTGTGTAGAGCTCTTTCGTAATATTTGTACGTTTAACATATGATGCGTATATGGCTGACTCGCCCTACGCTTCACATGAGCCAATATCAATCATCCAAAGGTTGTACAACCACCAATCCACCATCCATAATCTGCACCCAAAAGAACCTTTTTAATCAAGATATTGGCAGGGAGCAATACCCAGCTGTGCTTGAAACATCCATACCTGAATGCAGCAGCCAGCGGGAGAGAAACAATGCCGAAGCACCAAAACATGGTATTGCTTTTCCTATACACAGGAAGCCAAGGCAGACTGGTTGAATTTGTATGGATCGGTTGGATCATCCCTTGATTGATCGCTAGTGTTTGGTAGGGAACAATACCCAGCTGTGCTTGAAACATCCATACCTGAATGTAGCAGCCAGCGGGAGAGACAATGCCGAAGCACCAAAACATGGTATTGCTTTCCTATACACACGGAAGCCAAGGCAGACTGGTTGAATTTGTATGGATCGGTTGGATCATCCCTTGATTGATCACTAGTGTTTGGTTGGATGATCACTGGGACCACGAAAATTTCAGTGGTGTGTATCCAAATTAACCCAAAAAAATAGCTCATATCATCCACCAAACCAAACATGCATCACGGATATACTTATCCCAATATCCATGGATCGTCATATCACATCCAACTTAGTCCTCAAACCATACATACTTGGGAACACATGCAACAGTAGACGCAAAAGGTATTGGCGCTAGAATAGCTGAAAGCAAAAGGGTAATTAAAAACAGACCAAAAGATTCAACCATCGACAGCAGCAAAAGTCATATCTTACACCAGACAACAGAATTACACGCTCAAAACATCACAAGAACATCTACATATTCTCGGATGATCTAGCAAAAAACACATATTGATGAGTTACAACATGTCATGCTACGACATTTGTCTTTGCCTATTGGGTTCCATATTTTCTCTCCAAGCTATCGGAATCTACAGTTTTACTCCACCAAAACCAGAACTACTTGATGAGTCAATTTTTAAACTGTCGCAGGCATTTGCTCTCGGCTCTCAGAAATCTACAGGTTCTACACTTCTACTCCAGGACAAGACCAGAACTAGTTCAGAAAATTAACTGTTGCCTGCTGACTGGCTAAATGTACAACAATAGAACAATCTTCTGAGCTCCACAACCCTACAAATCTGCTGGCACTAGTATGATACTTGCCAAAGCTGCTAGCACTACAAATCTGCTGGTAAGTTACAACTCTTATTTCCTGTCTGCTGGTGGGGATGGGGTGGGGAACTGAGGAGGGCCATAGAATGTACCCGCTAATCCTTGAAAAGGTGGAGGCAGGTTTGGACTGTGGAAACCAGGTGGACTGTTCATGGGAAAGTTGATCACAGGAGTAAAAGGTGGGTATGTGCAATACATTGGACCAGGTGGTCCAGCAGGAAAAGGTACAAATGTACCAGCTGGAGGTGGTAGATGTGAGATCATTTGGGGTGGCATTGCGGGCGGCGGTGGTGGGGGGATTATATGGGGTGGCGGTGAAGTTGGCGGCAGCGGTGGAGGGCTAGGCTGTGGCGATGGAGGATATTCAGGTGGTGGTGGTGGTGGTTGAAATGCATCAGGATAAGGGAATGGAGGCGGCGGCGGAGGAGGTGACTGTGATTGAGGCTGAGAAATATGTGTGTCATCATCCTCTAGCTTCTGCCTCTTGTCATTAGAAGTGTGCTCTTCTATTTTCAGCATGGTGTTGCCCCCATTGACTCGTGAAGGCAAAGCACCACCACGTATATTGTCTGAAGCAGCACCTGCAGCAAGCTTTGTCTCTGTCATGTTGTGGTCAACACCATTTCCCTCCTGTGAATAAAACACTGCACTTGATTGTCCCTTTTGAAAAGATTTCGCAGCTTCTGGAGCAACAGTACTAAGTGGACCAGAGAGGTTGGATCTCTTAAGCCCTTGATGATTTGATGGCTGATGCCTTTCCATGTTGCTTCCAAGCCCCATGCAGAGCTCAGCAGCTCTCTTGAATCGGGGCTGAGCTGCCTGATTCATGATGGAAAAGCATTAGTAATCTGGTAAACTGCTTCTTTCCCTAACAGCTAACATAGAGAATCATAACCGTTAGATTCAAAGGTTACAGGTAGCAGTTGGTCCTGCCTCTAAGTATTTTGCGACCATTTTACTAAGGGGAGTCAACAGTCTCATTAAACCCAAAACATATAATAGTACGCAAACACATAAAGGTGAAGTAAGTTGTAAGTATTCTACAATACAGAAGTTCTATTCATGAGAAGCACAAGTGTCATAGCAATGTTTTTTTTATTATTAAAAAAAAATACATAAAGGTGTATTGTGGTTAGGAATCAAAGTGAACATTGATCAGAAGAAACAGCAATGCTGGTTGAAGGAAATTACCTGAAGCTGGCTTCTGACTTGTTCCACTTTGAGCTCCTGAAAAAAAATGAATCACTGTAAGTACTGAAAGATCCATTTAACAGATAAAACAGACCTTACAGAGTTATTTGTTTCACCTGCTCATTCAGCGCTTCCTTCAAATGAGAAATCAGAGTGGTCCTGAGTGATTCTGCCATTTTGAGTTGTTCAATGGAGTTTCTGAGAATGCTATGTTGTTCCTGCAGCTCCTGTATAAAGTCCGATCGATTGCTGCTACCTGCCAATATGCAACAGAAAATTCAAGCTACACCACAAAAGAAGACAACCTCATTAAAATTAGCTAGATCTAAGCAGGTTGCACTGAAGTTGGGACAATAATTGGGATGAGCTCAGCCCACCTGAGAGGCTATGAATCAATTCTCCATAGCACACCGTGTGGCATATCAGCATATGATATTCAGTTTTACTTATTTAAATTTTATTTAGTATGTGCCCCAAAAACCAAGGGAACCATTCATTGTGGTCACAAAGCTAAGTTTGAAGTTATTTGATATAGCCCTTATAAACCAACAGTGCGCATGAAAGGGCCATTAAAAGCATAGGTCCTTTTGCTTGCTGCCCATATTTCAGAGGAAAGATCAAGACACCACCAACCCTTGAATCTAGCCAAGGCTGAAGAAACTAAGCAGTGGAAGAATGCAATTGTTTGTGTATGTTGTGAGGCAGCTCAAGGTAGAAATCGCTGAGAAGTCCCATTGACAGTGCCATCAGGGAATCTAGTCACTGGACTTCTTGCTAAAGATGGAAATGAGAGTTTTGAACGCACAGTGCATCTCTTATACAAGGCAAAGATGTGCAAACCATGCAAACTTTTAATCTGGGCCATGGATTCTGATCCAAGAGACACGAGAGGATTAGATAATTTTACACTTAACCGATCCCCTAATCACACTTTTGCAAATCCCACCTCCCCTGTGATTATCACCTCATGCCCCTTGGATCTACATCTTGTGGCCCAGATTAGAAGTTTGCATGGTTTGCACGAAAGGGTTGGTTTGCACTAGATATGTTCCCCTTATACAAATCATCTAGGCTCAAGGATCTCTAAGTTGCAACACAGGTGTGATGCAAACCATTTGCACATAGCTGCATCAACCTAGGTACAGCAAACCCATGCCCAGATCAACACCAAGGCTTGAGACCATGGTAGTTTGTTGGTTTTGTGGAAACCCTGCAGCTGTGGTGCACCATAACTCAGAGCAGAGGTGAAGAACTTGCAGACCAAACTATAACTCCACATAATCACTAGTTTCTGCATGCTATGAGCTACATAGTAACTAGTAAATAATAACAGGACATCTGAGAATATCCTTTGCAAACATATAGCTTACCTAAAACAGAGTTATTTCTGTTGAGTTCATCAAAATTGTTAACAGCTGCTTGGCATTTTCGCATCAGAGTATCCTCATCCATAGGAGCATTCAAGACATGTTTGTAGCTAGAGACAACCTTCTCCAGCAGTTCATTGCCTGTATTTTTCTGTCCATATGGAAATCAGGATTGTAAACCTCAACGGAGGTCTAGGGTAATAAAATATCAATAAATCAATTCACTTACCAACTTGTTTCTAATGTCCTTTAACCTCCTGAAAAAGTCATCTTTGAGGCTTTGTTCCTGAGTATCAAATATTTTACGGTCTTCCCATATGTCAATCTGTAGCATTGAGAAAAAAAAAAAATTATGAGATGAAAAAAAAAATAATTATCTGTTGGGAAGCGAGGTATAAACACCCATAGGTTATCATCCCAAGTGATTAACTTACTATGGAGTAAGACTTACATGAGTATGCAACCACTTTCTGATTTTTGAACAAGGATTTCATCAGGGCAAGTGCAAGACAAAATAATGCAGAAAGTAGGATAGGTGCTAACGTTAATTTATACTAAAGAGCAAGACAAAATAATGCAGAAAGTAGGCTAGGTGCTGACACGCAGAAAGCTAATTTATAGTAGGTCGCACAGATCTTACTGATGCTAACTTGCACAATTGCACCTCAACAGTTCACTAGGGAAAATTAAACAGTGCTTTGAGGAAGGTTAACATCAGCCTTTCCAAAAGGCAGCACAGAGGGGATGTATGGACAGAACTTAAAACTTATATTTAAGAAGGATCACAACATTGTGTACAAAGGAATAGTTTCATACCCTTTTTTTTAAGCGGTGCATTAGAGCACAGCGGCTGCCCTAGACCAGAGGTGAAGAGATCAAACTGATGTTACAGTGTGAGGCTTTTGCAGAGGCAGTAGGGTAAGGAACTGGCACCGGTAGTCCTCCACCAAACCCATAGATTAGAGGCTCAGCACAGAGGCGCGCCTAGGCGAACGTGGAAGAGCGCCTTTTTGAACAATGCCTTCGTCCACCTCGCCGTCGCTGCCAATCTTGAACTTTTCGGTGCGTGTGATCCGGCAATCATGGCTGTCAAGGCGGTTGTTCATCGTGGTCAGTTACGCCAACATGCGATCCAGCTTAGCCATGATGGCATCAGGATCATTACTAGGGCTGGACATGGCTGAGATGCACTGGTTGTGGCCTCTGATACCAGATTGATATGGTGTTGTCAATGAGTGTGCAAGAGAGAAACTAGAGAGGCAGAAGAATTAGGGTCGGAGTGGAGAGGATAGCAACCAAAGAGGCGCTTGTTCTCCACACCGCCAGGTAGATGACTGGTTGACCAAAGAGACCCCCCACCCCAAAAGAAAAAGACAAAAAAAAAGAGGCGCTTGTGTGAACATTTCCTTAAAAACCTAATTGTGTTGCCCGATGGGGCATAAGTGTCCTATCCTTCCTGCGCCTGTATGTGTGAATGTGTGAACCACAAAGGAGTCCACGGCAGTAAGAGTGTAATTAAAGCGATGCAAACTACTCCTGGAGAAGGGGGAGACAGGGGAGAATCAAAGCTTTTTGGCCTGTGGAAGCTTGGCTATGTGGTGTCTAGGGTTCGATAAGAGCAACCATGATATTCTAATAACATGTTAGTAACTTAGAAAGCTTGTAAGGCATTGAGTACAAAATGGGTTTTATGTACAGTAATGTTCACACAAGGCAAACGATGTACTTGAACAAGCAAGCACTATAGCAACACGGCCAACAAGCACAACCAGGTCATGAAAGCCATGTAAAGGGAAGGCAAATGGTTAACTTTTCCAGCTCACCACGTGAACAACTCAAAACAAGAGTGTGCCATATGCCCCTACATGCCTCCAAATGTTAGATTGGTACATGCTCCACAAATTGATATGCACATATCTTTATCTCATTTGGCGTACTTTTGAGCCATTATTTGCAGTGAAACCAATAGAATGCGTCTGATGTTTTTAAGTGTTTCCTTCTAAGATTTCCTAAACTAAAGCAATTAGATTGCTTGCAAGTGCTAATCAAGCGCCAAGTGCAACTCAGTTCAAGCTCAACTAGAACCATGTGAGACAATAAAGGCCAACACCTAAAATCACAAACACAGAAAAGAGAATTTAATTACAATTCAAATATTTCTGCTGCCTTTGTCTATCGATGAAAATTTTGTTCACTGTGCGATCAGTTTGTCATGCTGTGGTATGTCAGTTCCTCGTTCTAAATTTAAGGTGCATGTATTGCAAGGAAGAGGTGTGAATCCAAGATAAAAACCCACATAACGTGATTCCCTCAAATACAAAGAGGATATTCTTTACTTTCTGAACCCTGGTACATGTGCAAGCAAGTTCTCCTTTTGTAGGTTGTTTGTCAATGTTTTTTTGCTGCTTATATTTTAGAACAAAAGATAAGACTATCAATATACACATATCTTCTCAAGATTATTTGGAATATTTTTTTTTTCTATGGAAAGTTTGTATTTCTTTAGACGCCTTATAATAAAAATAAAAATAAAACTAAAACTAAAATATTTCTAAAAATTGGTATAGACAAAATAGATAAATGCACGCTTCTTTGAGAAAAAAAATCAAGGAACAGAAGTTCAAATTAGCGTCCAAGCTTGTTCAAGTTTGAGACGCAAGGAAGCATCATGAGCTCATGAACCATACTTAGCTTCACATTTTCCATTTGACAAGGTGTGCACATGTTGCTAAATACGCACACAAGCAAACAAGTGGAGACCATAGTATGACATATTCATTATGGAAAAAGCCTACATCACCCCACCATTCAAGGTGGGCTACGTAACCCCTGAACTATAAAACCAGGTATTGAGCACATTAAACTTTGTCAAACCGGGCAAATAACCCCGAGTGGTATCGGAAGGTGGTTTTGCTGACATGGCAATCCACGTTGGCGGGTTACAACGATGTGGCGTCTAGGCCCGCCTTGTCGGCCTCAATGCCATCGCCGGCTCACACATGCATCTTTGCTGCGCTTGCGTCCCGCCGCCTTCGCTTTGACTACCTCCATCCCGCCACGGCCACCACCGTGCTCCATGGCCATGCACGCTTCCATAGGCGCCCTTTGCATCGCCTCGCTCTTCCACCTAGATTGCCTATGGACGTGTTGCGCCTTCACGTTCAAAGTAGAGCCCATGCGAGAGGACACCGCATCGGTTTTTCGGTCACGGTCACCATTGGCACCAAGCTTGGCAAGCGCGACTTGACCACGCCTTCTCTACTCTCGTCCTTCTCATCGCCTTGTTTTTTGCTAGCCCCGGTAATGCCTTCTCTATGAACCGGAGGCTGCAAACACGCGGCAAGCCGACAACCACCTCTGAACCTTCGCACAACTAGCCCCAAGAACTAGGCAACAGGAGGCCACGCCATGCGCAAACTAATGCATCTACATTCGATTAGATGAGATAACAAGCCAACGCGCCCACCGCAAGCTCCACGATGCATGCATCCATGCAAGTCCCCACGGGACCGATTATTTCCGACTCTTGGACTGCGCCGCCAACCCGGCCATAACAAACTTGTGGGCTCGTGGTTGTGAGCAAGCGTCGGGGCCGCGAGTCATCCACGAGGCGGCGGCAAGTGCGGCCCGGCGAGGACACAATTGTATGTGTGTGCGTGTGGTCGGGCATTGTTGTGGCGACGACGAGCGCAGCAGCGAGCTCCAAGGAGGACGTTGTCGAGGACCCCAACAGGGATCGGACACCAAGTGGCTTTGGCATAGGAATAGTCGTCGTGCGAGTGGCGGTCGTGGAAGGCGTGGCCATGGAGCACGGTTTAGTCGCGGTAAGATGTAGGAAGTCGGTAGCGAGTGTAGTGCGGGCACGAACCGGTGATGGTGTCGAGACTTCGAGGGTACCACGATCTAGGGGCGACATGTGGGCCTAGACACCACGTCATCAAAACCAGCCAACTTGGATCGGCATGTCAGCAAAACCACCTCCCGGTACCACTCATGGGGTTATTTGCCCGGTTTGACAAAGTTTAATGTGCTCAATACCGATTTTATAGTTTAGGGGGTTATGTAGAGCACCTTGAATACGTTAGGGGGTGATGTAAACTTTTTCATTATATAGCAAAAGTTGAGAAGTTCATTGTTGTGGGTGCTTGTTTGTTGTGAATGGTGCGGTGAAGGTGCACGACGGGGGGCGATATCCTTGCCTTGCTTCCTCAGAACTAATAGAGGAAATGCTCACAAAGATGGGAGGGGAATTTAGGAATAATTATTTGCTTGTCTTATCCAATTGAAAGTTGCAAGCCTAATTACTCATGGTGCCTTCCTTCTAGCGCATGGATCGACTCTTTCTCCTTGCACCAACTATAAATGTTGCCCCCACATGACATCACTCCGTGTCTCCAGCAACAGCTCAACTCGTCCTCGGGCTAGGAGGGGTACTTCCTCCATATTAGCTCCAGTTCTTTTCCCGCAATGTGTTGGAATCAAGTTGGTCCTTACACTTGATTAATAGTGGGCAAACACTACGACCCAAGCACGTTTTTAGTTCTCATTTATGAAAAGAGAGGTCGTTTGACGGTGGAGCAATGAATCAATGATAATGCACTGGGACTCTCCCACTACATTAAGATGGACACCCAAGAAATTCTTGGGCAAGCCAATGTGGAAGATGTTGAGGATGCATGCACCAGCTAGGGGCTCAAGTTTGAAAGCCACCCGGCATATTTGAACATTTACAAGGCTGGAGCTTCCCCTTGGAAGCCATCAAAGAAAAAGGTTGTTGTAACACTTGTGCCCCGCGGCGATTTGGCGTCGACGTGAGTAATCGCAACAAGAATCAGACACAGATAACTAGGGGAGGAGGAAGTCTCCTTAAACCCAATTTGGGTTTTACTCGATTCTAGCTTGTCTTGCCTCTTACAAGTGCCTAGCTATATAGCTGATTTTACCCTATATGTTGGCTCCACTTCAATACTCACCACACACAGGTGGACACAAACACGTCTTGACTCCGTCGATTGCCTGGCACCTTCCCTTCATGTGCTCCCTTGTGGTAAACGCGTTGTTGCCGCCACTATAGGTACGCGATAGCAAAGGCAAAACCATACCCAATCCCCGACAGCATGCCACGCGATGGCTATGGTCATAACTGCACTTGGCACTATGGTAAGCTTGCTCGAGGCAACTGTGGATATCGATGAGGAACTCATCACACTCCTGCATGGCACGGGGTGCCGAGCTTGCTTGGTTCATAGAAGCGGACTGACATCGTGTCACGGAGCGTCGAGTGGTAGGAATTGTTGTAGACAAATTAGGCCCGGGGCCCGGGGCCACTTTACCCACTATTGAGGATGATCACCTGTCATGAATAGCAAGTACATGGTGATTACTTTGTTAGTTGCCTCGGAGCTCATGTGAAGTTTGGAGCTGAATGCATTGAGCACCTTTTGGAAAGCTAAAGTGGAAACAAGGTTTGTCCCACAATGAAAGACGGGATGCCATGCAAGCAAATGACCTCGGAGAAGAAGAATCAAGCCACCATCTTTGCCTACCAATCACAGTTGAGGATCACTTAACTACCACCAACCTTGGGAAGTCCTTGATCAATCATGGTTGAGGATCATTGATTTGCCATCAACCTTGGAAAGTCCCTCAATGAAGTCCATCGTAACATCAGACCATATTGATTCCAGGATTGGCAAAGGTTGCAAGTGCTCCGACTTGTAGCATTCACATGTGAAGCACGTCCTCACGTAGTTGTGCATTGGGCCTGTCGAAGTCTTGGCTCAAAGCCATACCATGACTGGCATTTGGCCATCGATAACACCAAGAGATCTTTCTAAGCTCCAGTGGCACCAATCCGCCAAAATCATTAAAAATATGGAAAAGATCAAGATCCTTGCATAAAGCCAGGGGACAAGCACAAATGAGTTAAGCCTCACTATCCCACATAGTGGACCTAATGCCACCACCACATTGAGCCACTTTCGATAGCGAGACAATATGGGTGTGTAGACAACCCCTATTTTGACACCCCTATTTTGACACCAATCGATGATGAAGTTTCTTATAGAGATGTCACACCTAGATCAAGTGCTTGCGATTCATAGCTTTTTGGACTTGATGAAAGGGTAAATTCCAATAAATTGAATGGCCACTTTGCAAGCTTGAAAACATTCGTGCTACAGTCTTCATTCATCAACTAGAATAAGTTTTGCTCTTATGCTGTCACATGGACATGTGACAGATCGAGCATCTCAATCGACAATGAACAAGAGAATTGCACACTATAGACAACAAATTACACCGTATAGGAGGATGGTTCCTTCAAAGGATGTGCAAATCAATTAATTGTTTGAACAATGGCCAAGTTGCGCCACTTGACATTTGGTTATAGCAATCCATGAGAGCATACCTATTACATGTTTGTAAAATGAAATCCAAACTACTATTTGTAGCATGTGTGGTACATGAATCAAATATTATTTGGACAATGGTGTGGTGATCAATCCTCAACGAGGTTCCAAAATTTAGGACTACATAGGGGAACATGCCTCAATTGGATTTCATCGAACAATAACATTGTTGATGGGCTCATCAACGGCTATCCACCAAGTCTCCGCACAAGCCACTAGAGTCCTCTTGGGATTTGTGGCAATCCCGCGTAGAACCGCTAGTATTTTTTGCGAATTTGCGGCAACCCGCAAATTCTCCACATGGAAGTTATTCTCATCTCACCCAACTTGCCACCATCGGGCTCGTCATCCGATATGGCGACATGGATGATGAAGTCAAAGAGGTCAATGTATTATGTTGTGCACAATCGAACAACGTGGCCACCCAAGCGAAGATGTGAACTCAAAATAGCTTTGGCCTTTAGAGAACACCACGGGGAGATCGTCCCTATTGCCGCCGTCCACGGTCACCACCACAAAGAACTTCATGATCTTCTTGATGCATGCCACCAAATGGATCATTAATGGAAGTTTTCTAATCGTTGGACCACTTGCGAACTCTTGCATACCAAAGAGAACACTTGCTAGTTTTGGTACTTAGGTCCACAAAACAATTGTAGCTACTCCATATGAGCCACAAAAATGATTTTTGGGGCGGGTTTAGCGGGTTGCGGTAATTACCCACCCCGCACTGCAAGCCTATCAAACAAATTAACCACCCATCAAAAATAGAAGTGGTCCATCATTCCTCAAAAAAATCTTGTAAAAAGGAGCAATAGAAATAAACACTCCTTCATCTCCTTTGCTTTCTTCTACATAAATAAGCTTGCAATCTAGCCTTTGTATGTCAAAGGTACAAGCCCTCCAAGCAATATTTGAGTTTGTTGGGATCAACCCCTAGCTAATCACGATGCGTGATGTCGGCACTAAGAACCAAGATCTCACGGCACCATACACGACGGATATCATGCCGTCGTCGACCCCTTATTCCACCGAACGTGCCTCCCAACCTTGATCACCTACACCACCTCCATGGAGACATGCAAGTGCGCCACCCAAATCAAAGTTCTCCACCTAATTGGGATCTCAAGTCTATCGTGCCAAAAATTCAAGCCTTGTCATCAAAAACATCAACCCACATCGTCCAAGTTATGGAGATAATGAACCTAGGGCATTGAACACCGTTGTCCGTGAGCCCACTAGTAGGCCATTGTTAAGTGGGTTCCATGGTGCAAAGCCCTCCGCCATTCTTCTTCCTTGGGTGTCTTCCTATGACCCTATCAATGTCTACTTCCTATGACCAGCTTTTCAACAACATACACCAACAAAGGAGTGAGGGGTTGAGAGAGAGGGAGAAAAAAAAAATCCCAAAACACCTTGCACTACAAAAAGTATCTTGACACGAATCCCCAAACACAATGACAGCCATGACAATGGATATGCCAACTTCTAAATCGATGACATGCCAAAAAAAGTTAAGATGAAGAGCGGGGTTTCATGTTGTCCATACTATACACCACCTTTCTTCATCACCCATTGCTTTCACAAAAAGAAAGTGATTGAGAGGATTGAAGGCGGGAACATGACTGTTTTTTTGCACGCATTCCTAGAGACAAGAAATACTACTCATGAACTCTACAATGCTTTTTATATCTTGTGCCTAGAGAATATCTTCAATAAAAATATCAAGTAGTGAACTTAGTGATTACCATTGTTGCCACTAAAGTAAGCACATAGATATGAACATGAAGTAAGTTGTTAGCATATTTATTATGATGATACTAAAACTACAATTTGAACGACATGAGTAATAATGCACTTGCATGAATATAGATATCAACGACATGTACAACATACCAGTCTTTTTCGGGACATTCCGCCCAAAATCATCTCTGGTAGTCAACACTTCATTCAAGGCAGCAGGGAGGACCCTCATGAATTCAGTTATATATCCATTACCTTCTTTTCTGCTATTCTGCATAATATCATTTGCAAGGTACAGCAAAGATACCCTCTTGTCTCCAGGAGCTGCATGGAACTCACAATGCCATGTTTGTACAACTTGTTGGCAGTAACGATGATGAAAGACACACCAATGTGATAAAGCTGTTCTTTTGTTAAGGATGACATTACATGAACCGATAAAATAATGTAGCACATGAAAAAATAATCAGTCAGCAATAGTAGGTAGCAATCTTGAGCAGGGGACAGTGAATGACTAGCATAATGCTACTAACTGGTCACAGTGAATCATGAAAGGTCATCAACTGAATGGGATTTATTGATGCAGAGATCTGGAATGTTAAGACAACAAAACTACATTTTTCCCCTGTAATCTTAAGCTATAATTTTGCACTTTGCAAACCACACAACTATACAAGCCAATAAAGAAATAGAATATGAAAATAACTTCGGATGAGAAGTTTAGATAAAAAATACTTCATGCAGAAGACAAGGCTTTAAGTTAATGGGGGTTGAGAAACTCGCAAGGATACTCTGTATGCTCTGTTGTGAGCTATTAAGGTTTGAAAGCTTCTGAGCCAATATCTGCTCGTTGAAACCCGCACTCATTGTATGCACCCTGGGTTGCACACCTGCTAAACACGTAATATTGGGAGGTCAATATTGAATACAGTCCAGAAATCACTTCGTGCTGAAATAAAGTTCTCGATGGAATGATCATGGAAAAATAAAGCGGTAGATAGTTATTCTTGTCTGTTGTTTCTGACATTGTAACTCACCGAATATTCAGGTTCTCAAAAGGAAAATATTAAAAACAGAATCAAAGTTGGTTCTCAAGAGGAAACCATTAAAACAGAATCAAAGTTAAACCGTAGAGGCACCTGAAAGGCAAATAAAAATCAATTCCCAATTCACCAACCAGGCATTGATAGCCGACACTAGTTCCTATCCTAGTATATTCTGGCTTTGCAAAATATGGCAACAAAACTCCAGCATTTTCGAGAAGGCAGTACTGTAAAAGCAGCCCAGAAAGGATGCCGAGGAGAATTGCCTCTCGTTAAGAGACCTGAAGTTCTGTCCTGGAGAGCATCAGCAAAAGCAGAGACTGACTAAAGCAAACCCGACTACCAGAGCAGAGCAGCATTGAATGGCCATCATCGACGCCAGACCAAAACCTTGCGGCTAAAGACATCGCGCAAGAAGTGAGCTTGAGTAGCAGGTGTGCGTGCACACAATCACTCACTCCAAGAAACCTAAAGGAAAAACAAACCGCTGCCTAATCAATCAAACAAGTAAAATCTTTCGAGGCCTCGACCTGACTCCGGCCGAAACCATCCCATCCCGGCACGAAACAAACCAAACCAAACCGAATCAGGGGAATTCCCACGCACGACACGAGCATCCCAAAGCAAGCAGCGGCGGCGGTTCCTAAATCCCAGAGCCGGTGGCGAGCTACAAAACGCGGCCGGCGACCTCCGAGCAAGATCAAAGCCAGCGGCGCAAGAAGGAAATGGAGCTGGGCGGGCGCGAGAGATCCCGTACCTTCCGCGGAGCCGGTGCCGAATTGGGGGGGGGGGGCGCCACCTAGGTTGGGGCGCGCATTAGGGGAAATTCTAGGGTTTAATCGGGGATTTGTGGAGGGGGGCTGTGCACGGGGTGGAGGGAGAGGGAGGAAGGAGATGCACGTCAGTTACTGCTCGGCGCCAGGCCGCGCGCGCGTGACCCGCGGCGAGGGGGGGCGGGGGAGCGTGGGCGCGCGGCGGGGGGAGTGAGCTGGACGACGACGACGCGAGGTGAGGTGGATGGATGGATCCTGCTGCTGCTGGGCTGGCAGGGCTGCGGCTGCGCGCGGGCCTGCCTTGGCTGCGTTGGAGACCTCGCTGACTGCTATCTTTGGGCTCCCGTCCCGTCCTGCGCCACCTCCACCTGGTTCCGTTTGCTTGGCTCAGCTACAGCTCATCGTCACAGCCACGGCCGTCGTGTCGGTATCCGGCACTGTCGTTCCATCCGTGCCGTTCCCTGACGTCCAACGCTGAGCCCAGTGGCCAGTGACATGTTTCGCTCGTGCTTTGCTTCCAGCTTCAAGGCGGGCATGTTTTGCAATCTTGGGGTGTGTTTTGGAAGTTCCCGCTGGGTGCCCTATAAAGGCTATAATACACCGTACCAATGTGCCGGCTGGCTAGGGCACTTTTGGAGCATAGAGAATTTATTTTGAATTCTGTGTTTTTTCCTGGCGTTTAAATGATTTCTGTGAAAATTTTGTACAATTTAGATAAATATTTTTTTCAAACAGCCATGTATTTTTTCTAATACTACAGGAATACTCCACGTGTTGTTGCGTTAATCGTAGATGAAATTATATAACTCATAATTACGTATATGAACAGATAATTGTCATAATGTTAGTGAATACTGTAGCAATTTAATGTGCACAAGTAAATATGTGTTAGTGAAGGATGTGGTTTGTGTTAACAACTAACGTAATTGGGGAAGGAATTTGGGGAAGAAAGCAGAAAAGAGGTAGGCTCAAACGAGGTCTCAATTGGAGATAGGAGGATTTAGATTCATACACTTCTTTGTTATCCCTCTAATAACACGTTTATGTGGGCTCAATGGACTCAACATATTGAATGATGACCCAATTCCTCCAACAACGAATGAGATGCAGAACTGAATGATCTTGGGTTAAAGGAAACCACACGTACCCTTGATCGGGAGACGGGTTTCAAACTTCGACCCCTGGCGTGTGTGTCGACCCGGTGCCCATTAAGGCCGATCATCGGGTTAGGGGACGGATGCTGATATTGTAGCTATCTTCGGCTTGGTGAGGAGGCCTGCTGGTGAAGTAGCCCCAAAATCGAAAACACTCGATTCATAGTCTTGTGTGTCGTACTCGAAGTCGACACGGAAGTCGATGGTCGCATCCACTTGGATGCGCCGGTCATCGAACAACTTGTGGGTGGTGTTCTCTATGGTGGTGAAGCGGGCGCCAAGAGTAGCCTCCACATTGTTGATCCTCTTGGATAGGTCCGTCGGAAGTCTGCCATGGAAGAGCGCATACACTTGAGCTCATCGAGGATGAGCTTCACCTGTGTATCCATCATGTCCCTCTCTTTCCTAAATGAGGTGTAGTGGTCATTTGTGAATCTGATGTCTCATCAAAAAACAAACTCGTGTCTCGAGTCTAATACTAATCTATATCTGTGATATAGATATAAATAAATGAGAAAGATATTGGTATAGATATAGATATAAATAAATATATTTTAATATAGATATAGATAAATGAAGATATAGATATAGATATAAATAAATAATGATATTAATATAGATTAGTATCGACATAGATATAGATAAATAAATAAATAAAGATATTGATATAGATTAGTATAGATATAGATAGATATAAATAAATAAATACATTGATATATATTAATATTAGAATCGAGACTCTTGAGTTTTTGTTGATATATTTGGAGTCACGAGGTTACCGCCACAAACTGTATAAGACAGCTAAGCATTGTGAATGACCGAATGCTATGAGCGATACACCAAAAGTGATTCATCCCAAAACAACAGTCCACTTAGCATTACTTCCGCGTCGATCCGAGTGCGATGAGCAAGACTATAAATCGAGAACCTCTCGATTCATAGTCTTGCGCGTCGCACCCGAATCGACACGAAGGTCGTCGATGGTCACATCCCAAAACAATAGCCCACTTAGCTACGCTGCATTCCATATGCCGGCGAACAACGGTGGAAGGAGGAAGAAGAAAGGTAATAGGGTATGACATGTGGGTCCTCGGGCAGTGAGTGGAGCAAAAAAAAATGACAAGGGTAGTTTAGGCCATACCAAAATAGAGTGGCCTACGTGTGGTACTGACATGGACGTAGAAAATGGCATGAGTGAGGTAGAATAAAATTGTAATGGCATATCACAAAAGCACAAAATTATAAGCATAGATAGATCAAATAACTCAATAATATAAGTGGCTAAATAGAGGTGGCTATTAAACCTTGGACAAATACCAAATAGGCCCTAATATGTCTACACAGTGACATGACATTCTCGAATTGCAATTTCCTCGCTTGATCATACTCCAACATAGTCGTTGATGAGTCGAAGCAGTGTTGACAAGGAGCCATCAGCATTCACCACATGGCGATGATCAGTATATAGTCTGGATGACGGGTACGTGCTTGACCTTGTGGTAATCCTGGCCTTCGCCCTCTCTGATCCTGTCCACGATGTCGGGCATGCTGTACAGCACCACCTCCTCCAGCTCCGTCATCCCGGCGAGAGCCTCCGGGAGCATCCGCATTTTGGCGCACCGGCACAGCGTCAGCGTGGCGAGCCCCGACATGCATTTCGGGCTCACCGTCCACTCTTCCAGCTTCGGTAGCCCGAGCTTCAGCTTGTGCAGCCTCGGGAACCCAGTCTCCATGAACGCCAGCCGATCACCGTCGTAGGCGTCGTACATCATTGTCAGCTCGCCCAGGCTCGGCAGCTCGGCCAGCATGTCCACGAACTTCTGCCCCACCTCGGTGTTCCACATCGACAGCGTGGTCAGGTTCGGCCGGATGTACCGGACGTCCTCGGCGCCTCTGGGCCCCTCCGGCGCATCCATGGTGCCAAACAGCTTCAGGCTCTGAAGCCGGCGGAGGCTCGGGATACTGAACACGCTCGACGGCAGAGGGTCGCCCCGTAGCACCAGGTGCTCCAGGAGGTCGAGGCTCTCCAGCGCGGCCTCGAGCGCATCGGCGTGCTTGGCGGTCAGCTCGCGGAGCTCCAGCGACCGGAGGTTGGCGGCCTTCCCCAGCGGGTTGTAGTCGCCGCCCCACCCGCGGGGATGCACGCCGTGGAGCGTCTGGAGGCTGTGCAGGTCGCCCAGGGCCCTGCTCGGCAGAGCGAACAGCGCGACGACGTGCCGCAGCGTGGGGATCCTCCAGAACGCGGCGGGCACCTCCAGGACGCGCCGGCCGCCGAGGATGAGAGACTGCAGGTTGACAAGGTTGCCTATGGTGCTCGGGAGCTTCTCCAGGTCGCCGCATTGGAGGCCCAGGTATCTGCTCACACCAAAACGCATGACCAAACATTAATCTAGCCTCTAATCTCATCTCTGCTACTGCAATGTTTCGGAATCGATCAGTACCTGATGTGGATCATGGAGCCGATCTCGTCTGGGAGCCTCTTGAGCTCGAGTCCCTGGATGTCGATGACACGGAGGAACTTGGAAGCATGGAGGAAGCCCAGGTCGCTGGTGTGGATGAAGTTGCTGGACGGCCTGACTCGGCGAACCTCCACGAAGTCGCAGATGATGGAGCGCAGCTTGGGGAGCGCGTTGCTGAGCTGCACGTACCTGTCCGTGGTGGAGTTGAGGACGGCGAGGCGGCGCACGGTGGCCGGCGCGAGCACGTCGGTGCTGTCGTGGCTCTCGATGAAGCTGGCCTCCTGCGCCTCGTCCTGCGCGAAGGCGTGCAGGCGGTCGTGCACCACCACCGTCTGCACGGCGCCGAAGTCGTCCTTGTCCACCAGCTGGACCATGCACCGGGAGATGAGCTCCTTGAGGTACCCCTGCCCGACCTCCTCCATGGTGCTCCCGCGGCGCGGGCGCACGAACGAACCCTCGGCCACCCACAGGCGCACCAGGCGCTGCGCGTCCACCGGCGTGCTCTCCCGCATCGCCGCCAGGTAGAGGAAGCACGACTTGAGGTGGTGCGGCAGGTCGTCGAAGGCCCGCGACATGATCCGGGGCCAGCTGTTGCTGCTGCCGCCGGCGCCCCTGTGCTGCTGCTCGCGCACCGGCGGGGCCAGCTGCGCCATCACCTCGTCCCACTCCGCCGGCAGCTCCTTGGACCGCAGGATCCCGGCGAGGACGACGATCGAGAGCGGCAGGCCGCGCGTGATCCGGAACACGTCCTGGTAGTACCTCGACTTGTACCGGCCGGGGCAGTCGCCGCGGGCGCCGAACACCCGGCGCCGGAACACCTCGTACGTGCTCTCCGGGCTCAGCCGGGTCAGCTCGATGGGGTCGTACGTGTGGCCAGCGTGGCCGAGGCCGACCACCTCCAGGCCTTCCGGGCCCGTGATCAGGAGCACCCTGCTGCCGTTGCCCTCGTCGGGGAGGGAGGCTCGCAGGCTGTTCCAGTCCGTGACGGACACGGTGCCGTCGACGACGACGAGGTAGCGCCTCCCCGTCATGCTCTTGTGGAGCTGGTTGCTGATGTCCTTTCCCGACCCGAAGGCTTTGTCGCCGTCGCAGGAGTCTTCCGCGGCCTGCTTGGACGCCGACGGGGCCCGCCGCAGCTGGTTGGTCATCTGCCGGTGGATGTCGCGGAGGACGTCGGCGGCGCGGCACTTGTGCGGGAGCACCGTCCACGTGCGGATCTCGAAGTGGTTTCGGACCTCGAGGCTCTGGTACACCTTCCGCGCGAGCGTCGTCTTGCCAATGCTGCTCTCGCCGGCGATGGCCACGAGCGCGCGCGCGGGGGACGGAGTCGTCCAGGAGCTGCTCCTTGAGCATGTCGCTGTACTTGTCCAGCCCAACCGTGTACTCCTCCAGATCATCCCTGCACAGAAATCGGTCAAATTGATCGCTTCTCCGGCGCAACAGCTTGACGAATCTTGAAAGGACAGCATCACCGCATGGAGAGATTTGCAGGAGGAAATCTACTCAAATTGACCGCAAACACTGCTTCATACCAGGCGGCGAGGGTGGTAGCGGAGGAGGAGGCGTTGGCCCAGGCCGGCGCGGGCGTGTGCTCGATGTTATAGACAGCGCGGTTCTCGGAGATCTCATCAAGCCGCTTCCTGATCTGGCGGATACGCCCCGAGAGGCAGTGGCGGAGCGCGACCTGGCCGGCGCACCAGCCAGGCCACCACCACCACGACCCACCGACGGCAGCGCACCCGAACCGAGGGCGGCGGCGGCGGTCCTCCGCCTCCGCCCGGCGCGGTGGAGGAAGTCGTCGACCGCGTCCTCGGCCTCAAAGGCGACGTCGCGGGTCTGGCGCACCCAGACGGCGACGAACTCGTCGTCGCGGAGGCGGCGGCGTCGGTCGGCGTCGCGGATGAAGGTGTGGAGCCACTCGAGCTTGTCCCGGAGGAGGCGCACGTCGTCGCCCACCTCCAGTAGCACCGCCGCCTCCCACGCCACCAGCTCCGCCACCTTGGCCAGCACCGTCGTGATCGCCGTCTCCGCCATGTTGCTGCGGGTGCTAGGTGCTCCACCCGCAGGCAGTGGTGGTGGTGGTGGTGGTCAGTGCGCCGGTCCGGATCGACTTGGCCGGGCCGCCGGATATGTATGGCGAGGCGAAGCTCAGCAGTGGCAGTGGGCCGTGTGGCCCGTCACTTGAGTTGTTGAGTTGGTGGCGTCAAAAGTCAATGCGGCGGGCGGGGAGAAGACAACAAGCAGGTCGCGGTGACCGTCTTCGTCGACACCAGGGCCCAGGCCACCAGCGAGGTGTGAACACACACTTTTGCACTGATGCCAGCACGTGCTAATGGCTGCCGCCGCTGCGGTGCAGGTGGAAGGAAGCCGGAAGGAAGGAGCCGTTTTGGCGGTTGGCGCCACGAAGGCACGGCTCCATCGAACCACCTACTATACATGCAGCGAGGTGACTGACAAGTACCTGAACAAAAATCTCGTTTTCAGTTTGGTTCTACTCTGCTGTCTCCTTCCTTGTTTTTTTTGACACCGAATCTGAACTAGAGATTCTTTGAAGGATCGTCCAAATTCGAAGAAAAGCCTGGTCGAGTTTGGATGGCCTAGCGACTATAGGAATGTGTATTGTGTCAGGATTGTTTAGACCACAGATTTCAGAGAGAGATCAGCTGTTCGGTAAATTCAATTTTTATAGAAAAGCTAAGAGCGGCATGTCACAAAGAAAGGAACTAGACGCCACACAACTAAACAGAAACAAAAGTCTTAAGACCACAAAAGAGTTGACTCAAACTACCAAAACTAATACATTGGGCGAAAGCTAGACTAAAGACATCCCGCTATGTGACACCCTGGCCTTTCAATAGGATTCACCATTTCAGCATAAACAGAAAAAAAAAGATTTTGTAGAAAACTTTATTTTAATTCCTCGGGGATTTCTTCTCAATCCCCATCTTATTTCTAACATTCCATAAACTCACGTGATTACAACAAACGTGAATATCAGTTGTTTTCTTTTAAGTTATTATCGTATTTGAATGTGTTGTTTTCTTCGGGCCCTCAAATCCTTCTTGTTGTTCACTACCGAGTTAAATTTAAGCAACAAGCACATTGTTGTACTTAGTTTGTTCTAGTTTAGATTTTTAAACGTAATTCTTTTGCAAAAATAAAAAGAAACTTCGTACCCTCAAATCCTCTTCTGTGTTGCCCTCCTGTTGTTCACTGTCGAGTTAAATCTAATTATCTAAGCAACAAGCACACCTTTGTACTTAGTTTGTGTCTAGTTTAGATTTTAAGGGTGAAGTCCCGATCGTGAAAAAGGTTTAGATTTTTAAAAAGTAATTCTTTTGCAAAAAAGAAACGTCGTGCCCTCAAATCCTCTTTTTTTGTTGCCTTCCTATTGTTCACTGCCGAGTTAGATCTAAGCAACAAGCACATTTTTGTACTTAGTTCGTGTCTAGTTTAGTTTCTAAAATGTAATTCTTTTGTAAAAAAAAAAAAATAAAAAATTATGTTGCCCTCCTGTTGTTCACTGTCGAGTTAAATCTAAGCAACAAGCACATTTTTGTTCTTAGTTGTGTCCGGTTTAGCTTCTAAAAAGTACTCATTTGGAAAAAAAAAAAAAAAAAAAAAAAAAAAAAAGGCAACTCTAACCAAAAGCAACTCATTGGACCTTTTATTTTCAGCTTCTACTTTTCTAAATAGGAACAAATAAAGAGATGTCTCGCATCTCTTGAGAGAGAGAGGGTTTCATAGTTGTTTGGACCAAACGATCTGACTTTTTCGCAAACATTTCTCCACTAATATAAGTATATCTCAACCTGATAGGCTCTAGTTTAGGCCCTCATCCTAGCGTTTCTCCTGTTTTCCTCCTTCCCTAGCACTGAAATCCTTCCGCGCCACTCTTGGCATGTGTTTGATCGTGGGATGAGGGGGCAAAATGATTGGTGTTGTCTTATAACTAGTCTCATATAGTGCCTTGTAATTTAAGGCGACTTAATAGACTTTTGTCTGATGGTTGTCTTTTCTAAGTTGTCTCTTAGCAATACTATTTTGTAATTTATGGAGAGAGTAAAAATAGGATTGTGAAGTGAATGGCGACAACAACTCATACAATGATAAAATAGTTGTCTCATAGTCCTAAATTCTAGCTCATGAGGTCATTCTTTTCGCGAATCGTCTACCTCATTCTTTCTCACCTTTCTTTCCTCCACATCATCAAAAATCCTACCCAAAGAAATGCATGAGACGGCTATGATACCGTAACGTGTAGCAATGTAAAAACTCCGCAGAAGGGATAGGTTGAACCTAACCCCTAGTTTTTTTATGGATGTGTAAGATCCATTTCTTGTTTGGTTAGAGGTAGGTTTATCCCATATTTTTATTTGTTTGGCCGGAATGCTGGATTGCTGGGTTTACTTGGGTTGGACTTCGGGTGCTGCTGCCTCGTCAGCGTCTTGTTTGCCAACTCTCACTCATCAACACACAAATTTACTGTTTTTTTTTTTAAAAAAAAAAAACACGAATTTTACTGCCCGTTGTTGGTTTGCTGCCGCATAGTAGAGGAGGGCCGCGCCTTGGGCGGCCCGTGGCGTGAGGGACAATGGGCTGGGCTCGTGCATCGTCGGTTCATGTAATGGGCTGGGCCGTAAAACGTTGCGTTACTTGCGTTCGTGATAGGAAAAAGTCTACTTTTGGTCCCCAGGGCGAAAGTCCGATTTTGGTCGCAACTCCAAAACCCGGACAAAAACGGATCCTCAACTTTTGAAACCGTGCAAATTTCGTCCCTCGGCGGTTTTGGACGGTGGTTTTGCTACAGTAACTCCGGTTTTGCTACAGTGTCTGTGGTTTCGTTTTTTCCTTTTTTTTTTTTATTTTAAATTTGAATCTTTCAAAAATCATAGTAAATCACAGAAAATTCATAAAATAGAAAATCAATTTTGTTGGACTCCACATGAGTAGAGCTACGCAATGAATATATAATATGGTATACTTTAGTACAAAGTTTTTGCTAGAAGGCAAAACCTTCATAGCAAATATTTTAACCTTCATAGCAAATATTTTATATTAAAGTATACCATATTATATATTCATTGCGTAGCTCTACTCATGTGGAGTCCAACAAAATTAGATTTTCTATTTTATGAATTTTCTGTGATTTACTATGATTTTTGAAAGATTCAAATTTAAATAAATAAAAAAAAGAAAAAACGAAACCACCGATATCATCGTGGATTGCAAAACCGGAGTTAGGCAGAGCAAAAACCACCGGCCCAAAACCGCCGAGGGACCTAAATTTGCACGGTTTCAAAAGTTGAGCCTCGGTTGTCCTCGGCCCCAAATCCGACTAGACGGAGATGGGCTGCAAAAGTCCAGACTTTTTCACTACGGCGATATCCATTCGTGTTGAGTTTTTTTTTTTTGGAAAAAGCATGGATTGGTCCCTTAACTGATATTATGTTTTTCATCGTCACTCCAAAACCACAAAGCCGTCCTCAACTTTTCCTCCTCGGTGCGATTTTGGCACCCTCGGCGGTTTTGGGCCGGTGGTTTGCATGCGTGACTCCGGTTTTGCTACAGTGGACGTGGTTTCGTTTTCCCGTTTTTATTTATTTATGAATCTTTCAAAATCATAATAAATCATCGAGTTCATAAAATAAAAATCCAATTTTGTTGGACTCATGGTAGAGCGTTCAATGAATATATAATATGGTATACTTTTATACAAAGTTTTTGCTAGAAGGTTTTGCCTTTTTTTTTTTTTTATTTCATAAATCTTTAAAAATCATAGTAAATTACAAGAAAAATTATAAAATAAGAAATTCAATTTTGTTGTTGGACTCCTTGAGTCCTCAATAACTATGTCGAATCTTATAAAAAATACTTTAAACGAAAAGGTTAGCTAGGTTTCTTTGAGACAAAAACAATAAATTGGATCCCGGCCAATAAATTAAATAGTACACCTATATATCTTTTATTGTGTAAATATGCTCATGTGGAGTCTAGCAAAATTGTTTTTTTTCAATTTTATGATTTTTTATAATTTATTATGATTTTTAAATATTGAGGAAATAAATAAAAAGAAAAAGGCAAAACTTTCATAGCAAAAATTTTTTATATTAAAGTATACCATATTATATATTCATTACGTAGCAAAATTGGATTTTCTATTTTATGAATTTTTTGATTTCTACCTTTGATTTTTGCAAAGATTCAAATCCAAATAAATATGAATTTCTGCGAACCATCAACATTGATTTGCACATATCATCAAAACCACCGATTCCAAATCGACAGCCATATGATCCAACAGGCAGTTATGTCGTCTGGTTCATATAATGGTCTTGGGCCGTAAACATTGCGTACTTGCGTTCGTGATATCCATTCCCGAGCGTTTTTTTTTTTAATTGATCCATTCTCGAGCGTTGACAAAACCTTTCATTGTCATTCCGCTGGCCGATCAGGGTCATCTTCAAGAAACACATGACGTCTCAAGAAACACATGGCGTCTCAAAACGAGACACGTTGAACAATAATCGATTTTACCGCCGCTGTTATCCTTCCAAGAGTGATACAAGCCAGATTTCACATCAAGATTATCTGAATCCGCCGCCGCTAATCTTAGATGTCTCCGAGATCCTAAACAAGAACAAGAGCGGGGATAACGTGGCGACAAATCACCAGCGGCTTCATATCCCGCAGCAGGTAGCAGTGAACCCCACGCAACAGCAAGTCAGCAACCCACCACGGATGGCCGGCGGCGACCGTGACGCGGCGGCGGCGGGGCCGAGGCGGAGCTCCGCGCGGGGTTCGAGACCCTGGCCGTGACGCGGCCGGACCCATCCGCGGGGGTGTACGAGGTCCGCCTCAACCGCCCGGCGCAGCGCAACGCGCTGAGCCCGGCGGCCTTTCGTGGAGATCCCGCGCGCCATGTCGCTGCTGGACCGGACCCCGACCGCGCGCGCCGTGGTGCTGTCGGCCACGGGCCCGCACTTCTGCGCGGGCATCGAGCTGGGTGGCCCCGGGAACCCGCTGGCCGCCACCTCCTCCGCCGGCGGCGGCGACCCCGTGGCCGCCGCGGAGGCGCGCCGTCGCGCGGTCCTGGACATGCAGGCGGCGCTCACGGCCATCGAGCGGTGCCGGAAGCCCGTCGTCGCGGCGGTGCACGGCGCCTGCGTCGGCGGCGGCGTCGACCTCGTCGCGGCCTGCGACATCAGGTGCTGCTCCAGGGACGCCACGTTCGTGCTCAAGGAGGTGGATATGGCCATCGTCGCCGACCTCGGCGCGCTGCAGCGACTCCCGCGGATTGTTGGATACGGCAACGTTGCTGACCTCGCGCTCACCGGACGCAAGATCACCGCCATGGAGGCCAAGGAGATGGGGCTCGTTACCAGGGTCTTCGATTCAAAGAAAGACTTGGAGGCAGGCGTCGCAAAGATCGCCAAAGGTAGCCTTGTTTAACATGAGAATGCATAGTGTAGTGCTCTTTTACTTGATATACTAGGTTAAACTGCAAATTATCTTGATCTCACTTGTGCATGAACATGATCTGTCATATTATTGAATAGTTTTGGACTGAATTTGCCTGATAATTTCAGAAATTGCTGAGAAGTCGGCATGGGCTGTGATGGGAACCAAGGCGGTTTTGCTGAGAAGCAGGGATGTGACTATAGAACAAGGCCTGGAGCATGTAGCCACATGGAATGCGGGTATGATGAGATCGAATGATCTGAAGGAGGCCATCAGAGCTTTCCTGGAGAAGAGGAAGCCTGTTTTCTCCAAGCTGTAATTCAGATACCATACCTCTACTTAACAGTGCTACGTATCTGGAAATGAAAAGGAATAATGAGAGTAGACAAGAATACCATCTGTGATGTGGTAGCATTTGGGAAAACATCCTTTCTTGTCAGGAAAAATGCCTGTTCTCGGTAGAGCTGTGAAGACATTTTTCCATGTCAATTGAGCTTACCAAAGTTTCTTCGGTTGATATGTGTCAGATGAACCCAGGGTGTTACTGTTTTGTTACCTCTGTTACAGATTGTACACAGATTCATTTCTTCCAGATCATGTTCACGCCCGAGTGAGCTCAGAATGCCTCAGTTCTAGATGATTACTTGCCACTGTCTCAGCGGCTCAGCGCTACAAAATGAAGTAATACCGTTGAAAGTGACTACTAAAGCAAATGCCATTTTGTCTCGAAACTTTAGAGAAGCAAGATCACAGCATATTAACTCAAGATAATGATAACTAAGTGATAAACTAACACTTACAAGGAAGGAAATAAATTAATCTTAACATGAGCACTCAGATCAAGCGATGTTCATTTACCGCAATGCAAAGATTCAACATTGTTCACAACCATTACCATCCAAATCCAAGCAACTGAAACCTATTTTAGGCTTACTGCTCCGATTATATACAGATGAAACCTGACAGTGCCAAACTGGAGACGTCACAAACCAACTGCTTCAAACATTAAACATTAGACATGAAAGACATCTCAAGTTAAGAGAAAGGAGAAAAAGAAAGTCCACAAACAACCGCCATACAGGTCATGAGTCTAATAACATTAGTGACCTCAAATTCCAAACAAAACAACAAATTAGCGACGAACTGGCACTAACAACCCTGAGCATCTCACTACAGCCGCTTACATGGTCAATGCCATCATCGACCTGCTTCAACTCCCCAGCTTGAACGCCCAGGGTTCATCGCCGAGGAGCCTTGCTCTTCTAAGCCTCCTCCGACTGCAAGGGCGTCACGGCTGAGATCTGGAGATGCGCTCGAAACCTGCCATCCTTGTCCTCCAACAAGTTGCTCAGACCTGCTCCTAAATCACCAATCTCAGCTGCCATCCTAGGCTCATCCCATGCCACTGGTTTTCTACCCATCTCAATGTCACCAACAGCTCTCCCCATGTTTGGACTCATGAAACCATTTGTTGGACGAGGCCTCAGACCATGCTCCTGTTGGACCCTACCACAGAAGTTGTTCTTGGAAGGAGGGATCGTTGTAAAGAAGATTTCTTTGATGTTTTCTATGACTCCCCTGTTGTATGGGTTGGCTCGTTGATCATAGCGATACCTGAAGTTCTCATATGTTGTCTACAAAGCAGAAGTAGGGCAACGGTTAGCAATTGGCACAACATACTTCATCAGGCAAGGATATAAATACATCCTTCTTGGAATCAGTTTTTACCTGATTTGTGCTCATGAGATACAAATGGAACACAGAGAGGCCACCAACAAACCAAACCGCAATGAATGTGTATATGATTATAGCAATAGATGCAGGGGTCTTTGCCATTGCCTTCCAAATTGTTATCTGCTCTTCATTTCTGATCTTAACAATGAGCACCCAGCAGAACCCAAAGACATACAGGCAGAGCAGAGTTGTTGAGAATACAAACATATAGAAGAACCTGTAATTCCTCTGCACAAACATAAGAAATCTTCTAAGGCGTTTGAAGTCTTTTACAAATTTAAGCAGGAATCTAGGCATTTTGAAAGGAAAAAATGCTCTACATTTTAGTAATGTGGGGGAACAAGCAAACAAAATCGATGCGTTAAATGAGACAACAGGAGCTGCAAGATTTAACATGAAGTGTTGGCAAAAGATTATACGAACAGCAAGACAGGATTTCTGAGTCAAAAGTGTTTAGTTAATAAACTTACAAGTCCTATGCATTGTCCAACCCATGGGCAGTGATGGTCAAAACGCTCCACACAGTTGTTGCAGATAGAGCAATGAGAGCAACGAGGAGGCCTGTACAACATGCAAGTGTCACAGTATTTTGTCTTCACAGTGATCCCGTTGACAACAACATCCTTCACTCGGGGCAAACGCACAGGTGGAGTCTGGTTAGCCCCAACCTCTGCATTGCCATCAAAACCTTCAGGTTCTGGAGGATGTGCATTGCGAGGTATGATCCCGGGATCTCTTCCAGAAGTTAGAAGCAGAAGACTCATATCCTGAAAGGTGGCATAATGCTTAAACAAGTTAGAAGATATGCTCATTCTACATCTTCTTCTCTTTACCAGCATGACCATGACTAAAGATAAATTTGTGTATGTAACCAATTGAAAGATTAGGGGTGGGAGCACCAGCAAAATATGCTTGGTGCCAGTGGACAGCAAGTTAAAAAGGTACTACAACAGGACGAATAATCCCCTTTTCTAGATAAAATAAGGAATCACTTCAATTAACACATGACGCTTAATAAACACAATATAATACATTTCGATGCTATTACGAGCAATTAAACTTGACAGTTCACAGGTACCATATCATCTGGAGTGAGCCACTTGCACAATTAGCATATATATAATGGATAATAAAATATAACTAATGAAGAAGCGAAGAGAATAATCCCATTTGATGACATCCAGAACTAAGTTACATTGCATAATTAGGGATCACTTTACCATCACGACACATGATAAAAGCAGAATATCACAGTCTCATACAGTTAGGAACAATTAAATAACAGTTCTTGAGTGTATCATCTAGGGGTCACTTGCCCAGTTGGAATGCAATGTATTGGAAAGGCAAATGTGAAACTGCAAATTCCAGTTTCTAATCATATATTTTGATTGTGATAAAACTGAACCAAGCGATCATGCCAGACACAACGAGTATAGATTCAGAATACACGCATCGTTTGAAAAACTGAAGCTGTCGCGTATATATTAAGCAGCAGTACCTGTACTGCACAGCTCAGGAAATAAATGACTCTGGTGATTTTGAAAAAGGCTAAGAATGATACTCACATATGCTGTGAATAGAACTGCTGCAATCATAACCGGCAATCCCAGACCATAAGAGAACCTATCCATCAATTCCTTGGCAACAAACGCACAGAAGATTGATACCGGCGCGACAATAAGGAACATGGTGACAAACAAGGATCTTGCATCAGGACCAAATATGAATCTCCCCTTCAGTAAAAACACCTGCAAAAGATGGAAGCTACCGTCAATCAAACTTTCTAGTTCTACCACGACAGAAACAGCTTGAAGATCTCGGTACGAAAGATTTCTTCTCAAGCCATGTGGGTACCATTGCCAACTTTGTCTATGCACGACTCACTCAAGAAAGCAGACTAGCAGAGGGTGAAATTATTCTGATATGTAGTAACAGACACTCAGTGCAAGTATAATTAATGCACTAGTCCAGTCGGCACTTCACCCGTCCAGTCGTCCTATAACCTACATTCCCAGAATCCCAGTACAAAATCATAAAATAAATGGGGGAAATCGAGTAATCAATTATTTTCGGAGCCAACAATGACCAAACGAATTTGCCAAGTTCAGCAAGGGAATCCCAACATCTGCCTACGACACCAACAGACACGAGTCAATCTAGTGCCGGTCCCTAGAAAGAAAGGGACAGCTAATTTGAGTCGCGACCTCAAGGCCGCACAGATCCACACCACGCTCGCAACAAAGGAACTAGAGGAGGAAGAAAGGCAGAGAGAGAGAGAGAGGGGCATTCCGCTCACATTGTTCCCCTTCCAGGCCTTGTACACCAGCGGCGCTTCCCCGCCAGCACCGGCGCCGGTGCCGACGCCAGCGCTGGCGCTGGCTCCGTTCATCGCCGTCGCCCGCTCAGCCGCGAATAGCCGTCGAGATCACGGCCCAGATCACTACATAGCCGGCGGAGACACAGCAACCTCCCGGGATCACCGCGCCGCAGGTGGCGTGAGCTCGCAATGCCGTCCCCCACCCCAACCCCACCGCTGCGTGCGCCGCCGCTGATGTCGCGGGAGGGAGGGAGAGAAGCGAGACGAGATGAGACCAAATGGAGGGCCTCTGCTGGGGACATGTAGTAATATCTCCTTGTGGTCCCTTCTTCCATAACTTTTGCATAAAACCCCTCCAAGTTATCCATAATTATGCTCCCCACGCGGCATCGAACAGCAATGCGGCAATGCCCCCATCATTTGCGCAGCTTAGGTAGCTTCGTTCCTCGCTTTTCTGAATGAATTTTCAATTCAATTCTGTTAATATAAAAATTTGAAAAGACTTTTTGTGTCAACTTTCTGTGTCTGCAGAAAGTTTGTTTGATTGAGTGGGGTTAGTGCAGCCGAAGGGCTACTTGCCCACCTAATCCTTGCTGTCAGGAGAGTTTGGGGCAAGTGGGTGAACAAAGCTGAGGAGAGGGTTTTGTTGGACTCCCAAATTCTAAGATGATTTGTGACTCTCTGACAGTCAGTTTTATTTACAAGCAACAAACCGCAGTGTTCTAACTTACCGCAGTGTTCTGACTTAAGAAGGTGTTGTTTGGTTAAGTGGTTCAGCTGCTGCAGCTGTAATGGTTTCGTTGTTGCTATGGGCTTATGGCACGACGACAAAAGCCATTGTCAGGTCAAAAGAGAAACCGATGCCCCTTTCTTCTGCATGTGCCACAGCTGAACAACTTTTGAAGTGGAATTAGTTGGCTTTGGCCCGCGGTGTACAATAATGATGGCTGGAGTTCTAAAGGCCTGGAACATATGATTATTTCATGCCAAAAGTAGGGAGATTTATAGTATCTTCTTCATTCTTCTTCAGTGCTAACGTGAGCTCGGATAAAAAAAAAAAAACATATTGAGACCGTTTCAAACGCAGGAATTTGGAATATCACTAGAATTTGTCCATTTTCACAAACAAAAGAAACTGAAACTGAAAAAAAACTACATTTCAAATGGGACACAATGTTCATTGTGATCACTATGGGCCTCAACAGCTTCGTAAAACTGTTGTGAGCAGTTTTTTTATCAAACACCTCTTTTCCAACATAACATTATAAATGAAGTTGTTTTTCTTTCCCTCTCACAAAGGAATAAAGTGGAAGAGAGCTCAAAAAAGTAGCTTATGCCAACTCTCTCATTTTTCTCTCTCTCTTATATCCATGCATGAGTATGTTGATGAAGCTATTTTGCCAAACAATTTTTCAAAACAGCTCAACTTCACCTAGAGAATTGTTCACGAATTTGTTTTCAAAAAACAGTTTTACTAGTGAAGCTGAGTAGTGCCAAATGAGGCCTATATATATATTTGGAAGGAAGAGGGAAGAGAAGACCCATGGAGCCATGAAGTCATCAGTGAGTTGGCAAAAACAGGATAAGATACTAACAATTGTGCAAGAAATAGTTAGTTAATAACAGAAAAAGGAAGCAAGAAAGTCACCGTCAAGAACAGCAAGCAAGGTGTGAAAAAATTTAAAACCACGTTGAAAGGAATTGAGAAAGGATGAAAATGGTCGAATGGAAATGATGAGGTAGATCGATTTGTGTGATCTCAATAGTGATATTTGGCTCGAAACAACTCAGGACTTCTTGTTGGTTGAGACCCTAATTTTCTTTAGGGGATGGGGTGGCTCTTAGAGAGAAAATATGAGACTAATGTCTTTATTCGCTTGAACTTCCAATCATGGTATAATATATATTTTCTCACAGCAAAACAAAATTGTCCACTTGTCAGCCGTAGAATTAAGAGCCAAACAGCTCGTAAGAAAAAAAAATATAGTTGGCTTAGGGCGACTCTATCATAGAGTCTAACACTATTTATCATAGAGTCTATCATAACAACACTATTTATTATCTCAAATATTGTGGATTTGGAGTCTAAATAAGACTTGGAGTCTTGTTTTTTTTTTATCTCTCTTCGTAGATATATTGTCACGTCAATGCCACATTAGTAAATGACAATAAATATAAAGGTAATAAATGTGCATAGACTCTATGGTGGAGTCTGCACTGTGAGTGTCCTTATTGTCCTTGTTTTCAATTGTGTTTAAGAGCAAGTATTATAATACAGCCGACCCTGTAAGGGCTCTGTCAGCCTTCTCTCAGCCTACTCATGCAATGGTTCAACCTTTATTATTAATACATGACCCACTTGTCTCTCTCACAGAGTTTTTTGGTTCTTGTGTCCCAGTCGGGTCGTAGTTTTCACTACCGACTTCTCCTCTCTCCCCTCCCTTCTTTTCTACACGTCGGTATTTAGCCGAACTGCGGCCGCTATAATAATACTTGCTCTAAGGACACGACATCGGAGCTTCCAAATCGAAACACGAGATAATAAAAGAGAGTTTTGTTTATACTCCACCGCCGAAGAATAGCAAAAGAATAATAGCAATATTGTCTTTTGTTCTCAACTCTATCTATATGTTTATTTCTGTTTTTTCTTACTTTGCAGATTTTTATCTTCGTTTTGTTATGTTTATACTGTATCTAAGAATTATAGCAATATTCTTTGTTCTCAACAGCCGGATAATCTGTAGCATTTCTTAAAAAAAAAACCTATATGCTTGTCCGTTATCCAAAAGGCAGCCACCTGTGAGTCTGTGACTCTGACCACGAGTCACGGTCCACGGACCCGTGCCAACCGCGGCGGCGCAACGCGGCGGGTCGCCGGGTGCGGAGGGCTGCGGAGCTGCGGCAAGCGGTGTAACGGGCCTGCGGCGCGAGGCAGGCGGCGTCGCGGCGGGGGCGAGCCGCCGCCAAAATCGAAAGCTGCTGCCGGCCTGCCGCACTGCAGCTGCAGTTGCCTTGCCATTTGGGGTGAGATGCGGCAAGGAGAGCGCGTAGCGTGGTGGTGGTAGAAGGCGGGGGCGAGGCGAGCTCCGGTGGGTCCACTCGGCTCCGTTCATCGAGCTCGATCGAGTGGCAAGTGGCAGCTTGCTGGAGGACAAGAATGGATTTCGTCGGAAGGAGTTCACTGGACGGGAACCTATAAATGTGTCCGCTTCTCTTCCCCACGCCCGGCCTTGTCGCTTCTTTATCGCCAACCTGTGGCCATGGGCGCTCCACCACGCACCACCACCACCCCGTCCGCCTCCTCCTCCTCAAACCCACCACCCCTTTCTCGCTCGCCTCGACCCCACTCCCCTCCGTCCCTATGGCGGCCGTTACCACAGCCACCGCCGCCGCCACGTCCTCCTCCTTCCTCCACCGCCGAAGCCCCGCCCACTGCCCGCGCGCCACGCCCGTGCCGCCGCGTGGCACTGCCGCCACTCCAGCTCCAGGCTCGCCTGCCGCGCGGCCGAGGTGTCTGGGGCCGAGCCGTCCTCGGCCGCGCCGGCGGCGGAGGGCGCCGGCGCGTCGTGGGTGCCGGTGGTGCCGCTCGCCGCGCTGCCCCGTGGGGAGCGCCGCGTGATCGTGCAGGACGGGGAGGAGATCCTGCTGCTCTGGTACAAGGACCAGGTCTTCGCCATCGAGAACCGGTCGCCAGCTGAGGGCGCCTACACCGAGGGCCTCCTCAACGCCAAGCTCACGCAGGTCCGTCTCCACTCGAGCTCACGTCTCACTACTAGCTTTTTCGTGCTCGCGACTGACACATACATACATTGCCTTTTCTGGATACCGTATGAAAAAGTATGCAAACAGAAAAAGATCGACAACCAAACCCATCCAAGTACATTTGTTTTGAATTGAAATAATCTACAAATTCCCTATTAATAAACTTCCCTAGTTGGTTCTAGAGTTTCAAAACAGGTTAAAATTTACTTCTAACTTGTGTGCTTGGTGTGAGCAGGTATCAACTTTATGCCTGTTTTATCTGTACCAACTACGAAGATGCATGCATCTTTAAGTCATTATAGGAACCCACAGATGACAGATGTATCTGACTATGCGAATATCTTTACCCGCTTCATGAACTAATGAAATTACTTGTGTTTATGATTGATTAAAACAAAAGTGACGTTTAGAAATGCACGGTAAAGCTTTCAAGCAAATGAGTTTGCCTATAGTACTGTCGTATATGGCTTCTGTCTGTGTACATTTTAGAAAACTGAAATGTTCATGGTAGTCTTCATAAAGCTATAAGAAGCATTTCAACTTCTAGACCCTGTCATCGAACATTCTTAAAGGTTTTGGGCAAATCAATCAAAATACCTAACCCGTAGTTTTTGCTAACATGTCTGAAGGGTCATGGGTAGGGACCAATACCTTTTTTGTGTATTACGGAGTACTTACTTAGAGTAGATGATATAATTTTGTTTTGACATTGCATTTTTTTTTTCTTTTTTGGTGTTTCAGGATGGGTGCATTGTTTGCCCATCAACAGACAGTACATTTGACCTGCGCACTGGGGAAATAAAAGAATGGTATCCTAAAAACCCTGTCCTTAGGGCTCTTACGCCGGCTTTGAGGAAACTATTCACTTACCGTGTGAAAATAGATGAAGAAAACATATACATCAGCATCAGTGGGGCTGATAGTGTAGGATCAGCAGAGATTATATTCAGCGGGAAAGCTCAACCTGGTGTTACTGCATCGGATGTCAATGTGGAAGAGGTATCAGATTTTTCTTCTCTTACTCTCTGATAGCCACCTGCAGACATTTTCCTTTTTCTGTTTGATACGATTCCTGCTTTTCTAATTAACTTCAGTCCACATTTCAGAGAAATGAGAATTTCACTGAAAATCTGCATCCAACTTACATCTCTTTATGTTTTCAGGTGAGAATGATTGTCGACGAGGATGTCGGAGGTTTCGGCTTCACCAGTGCGAATGAACTGATCAATGGAAAAGCCGCTATAATTGGCTTTCTCTTGTTGATAGATTTTGAGCTCTTAACTGGCAAGGGCCTTCTCAAGGGGACCGGTTTCTTAGACTTCATCTATGCAGTTTCGGGAGCTTTCAACTGATAGTATGTATGTTTGTTCCTTGGTACTTGACTACCCTTAGAAGCCTAGGTTTTGTCAGAGTACGTACAGTTGAGTGCACGAGCAGTTGTGCTTGTAATTGAACACCATGGTTGCCTGTAAAGTGAGGAACACGAGAGTCATTGCTGAATGTTTTTTTTTTTGTTTTTTTAAAAAAAAATCTTAACCCTATATAAAATGGGTTTGGTGTCAACTTTCTGTGACTGCATGTTGTCAAATAAAAAAAACAAAAAACTTTCTGTGACTGCAGAAAGTGTGTTTGATTGGGGTTAGCGCAGACGAAGTGGGGCTACTTGTCTGTCCTCCAAATTGTTGCTTGCAGACTGGAGACTCTGCAAGAAGGCAATCATATATGGAGAAATATATATATAGGGTTTGAAATGTAAAACCAGGCTGAAAAGCAGTGAGCCAGCCGGTTGGACCGCTGCGGCCGCCGGCCGGCGCATCTCATGCCATCTCGCTTTCCCGAGAGCTTTTGGCAGCCGCTGGGATCCTTCCTTGCCGGAAACCGAGAGCCACAAATCATTGCGCTGATCATGGATCCCTAAACTAAACTGCCGTATCATCCATCTCTAAGATCTCTTGATAATGATATCAGTATCAGAGTCCCTTTCCTTTTTCTCTTGTTTTTGCACACCCAACCTGGACCAGGGGAGTACTACTACCATACTATCTATCATACTTCAGTCGGCCCAGTGTGATACGCTATGGATACGCCATGGATACGATAGAAGATTGGATACGTCTTGTCACCGGATACTCGTATCCGATACGCGTGCCGATTTGGATACGGCCCATGAAGCTAAATTGCCCAAATTCCACTCTTCCGCACGACGGACGTCTTTGCCTTCCCCAGTTGTCGTGAGGCGGCGCGCGCGCGGCGTATTATATGCGCGTCGCCGTATTCTCGTCGTTCGCCTCTCGCACTTCCTTCCATTCGACTTCGTGGTCGCGGCGACGACGGGGCAGCGGCGATCGACCAACGGCGGCGAAATGGGCGATCGGCGGGCGGTGGTCGGTATGCAAGGCGCAGCAGGGGATGACTTTAAGCAATATTTTAATTTGGGGAGTTTTATATTAAATATGTTATTATTAATACTATTATAAAAATCTTAGGCGTCCCCCGTGTCACTGTTTTTCGGAGGAATAGTGTATCCGTGTATCGGATACGTATTGTATCCGATACACGTATCCGTATCCGTGTAACGTAGCTAGGAATACTCACGTCGGCCCAGTGTGGAAGTAGGGCCCAGTCTCTTTCCGTGGGCCAGGATTCATGATTGAAACCCAACACGTCGTAGTGGGAAAGGGGCCTTGGTGCGCGTCCGGGCCCAACAGTCTTCAGCTGGGCCGGCCAGTATCCAAGGCCGGAAAAGTCGCCGTGCTCTATTTCAGGTTAGGGACAGAAAAACACCCCCAAAACATTTGTCTCCTTCCCAAGTCCCAAGTGGAAAGCAAGCTAGCTTTGGAGCTCTCTATCTTTTTCCTTTGCCCCCACCACTAAACACTACTGGACTGATGATGAAAGCGGACGTGAGCGACGACGCACCAAACTGGTTGCAGTACTGTACGCAACATCCTTTCTGCACTGCAAGGCTTCCCTGAGGCGCTGGAGTTGGCATTCCCTGCGATCCACGAAAGCCATGGCAAGGCAAAGGCAGGGTTGCCACGGCACCCAGACAGACAGACAGACGGGTGGCACGTCGTTCCTCTTCCTTCCGTGCCAGCAACCACCCCGGACCCGACACCCAAGCAGGTGCAGTGCAGTGCAGGGTTGGAGGCAACAAGACGTGCTCGCGGCCTCTGCGTGCAAGCCGAGCAAACCGCGGCGTCCGGTCCGGTCACTCACCCGGTGCCGGCCGGGGAATGAAAAAGGCGACGTGGTGCGCGCTGCCCACACGATTGTCCTGTCCCTCACTAGGCGCGTACGGACGGACGGACGGACGGGCGATTGCGTGCGTGACGCGGGACGACGGCCGGCCGGGCGGGCGGCATCACTCGCCCGCCACGGCAGCGTTCGGTGGCCATGCTCTGTAGCTTCCGCCACCGGCCCACCGCATTGCGTGCCCATCCATGATCCATCCACCGCCGGCGACGTGCGCCCGTGGGCATGCACTCGTGACCCCGTCTGTCGCGGGTCGGCGGGGTGGCACTTGCCGGGACGGCACCGCACCGGGGGTCTTGAGTGTGAGTCTTGACTCCTGACAGGAGAGGATCCGGCGACCGCGAGCGCAGTCAATGGGGATGGACGCACGCAGCGGCCACCGCCCACGGGCCAGTGCCAGTGCCAGTGCGCAGTGTGGTGCACGTGATGGCACTAGTGATGGGGCGGGCGGGCGTCCGTCCGTCCGTCCGTGAGCGCTGATGGTTGAGCGATCGCCGCCGGCTTGCTTGCCGGGCAGGGCCGGGTCGATGATCGTGTCGACCACGCACGACGTCCCGGCCCGGCCGGCGTCAGTCACGTCGTCCGTGCACGCCACGCGCCATGCATGGCACCGTGGTGCCCGTTGCTCAGGGCACGGCCGCTGCCCTCGCCTTCCTTGCTGCCGTCGTCGTCTGTCTCGCTGCAACAGCAAATGCCAAAGCCTAAGTACTACTACCAAAGCCCAAAGGCAAAAAAGAAAAAAGGCGAACGGACGCGTGCGGTCGCCTGCCTGCCTGGGCTGTCGTGCCAACTGCAAAAGCCGTTGCCTACTTGCCTTTGCCCCCAACGCGCCCGATGCCTGGCGCTGCATTGCGCTGCACCGAGTGGCATGGCAGCCACATCGATTCACGAGTGAGAGTGACGACTCACTGGCAAAGCAAAATCGGCCGCTGCTCGTGGCGTTTCCGCCTGTTGACGAGCGAGTCGAGCAAGGCATCCTTAAGCAAGGCAAGACCCACTCCACTCGCAGGGCAGGCAGCCCCGTGTTGGCTTCTGACGACGCCCGATACGCCGACCACCGGCGGTGGCCGGTGGTCGGTGAACGAAGCGCCCGCGGCCTGCAGGTCAAAACGCGCTGACATTTGTCGACGCCGGACGCGCACGCGGCACGCACGCACGCCTTGCTGTTCATACCACACTTGCCTTAGCTTTGGAACCGCACGGCGGGTCGGTCATCGCCAGCGCAGCGGAGAGAGAAAGAGAAAGAGGACAAAGGCGACGACGACTTTTACTAGCGCTCGAGCTCGTGCGCCTCCTTGTCTGTCTGTAGAGCAGCTGCAAGTGTAAACTTTTGGGTTGTCTTTTTGGAAGCGGCGTGCGAAACAAGCTTAGAGAGAGAGAGAGAGAGAGAGATTACGAGGTGAATGTGGGGATCCAATGTTGGTAGGCGCGTCAGGTGAGGTGAGGTGAGGTGAGGGGGCGGTGGCCATGGCGTGGAAGCTTCTCCATGTTCTCCCGTTAGGAAAGGCGGCCGGCGAGCCAAGAGAGACGAGAAGGAATTTCTTTCGTGGAGGCGGAAAAGGTAGAGAGGGGAGGCGCAACGCAAACGCAAGCAAAGCCCGGAAAGGAACAGCAAACGCACCGCACCCGACCGTACCTCGGGAAACCGAGAGGGCACTGAACTCAACCACCGGGACGGGAGGAGGAGACACGTGACGTGACTCGTGACAATGCCTTGCCTTGTTGCCGTGCCACTCCTCTTTCACCAACATGGAGGATAGGATGCACATACTACTCCAAACGGCAATGGCACTTTACACTAGTACAGTAGAAATTGAAATTACTGCGGGTTTACACTGAATCTCTGCAAATGTTGCAGTCATCGCCGCCATTGTTCCCATGGTGCCATGTTAGAGTAACTCCCGCCATCATCAAAAAAAAACTTTTTGTTTTAATTTTAAGAGACAATTTGTAAAATTAAGAGTTTAAATTTGTTATCAACTCCAACCATCACTCTAAAATTAAGCATTCAAAGGTGGAATTGGTAAGTAGGAGAGTTTTTTTTTTTTTTTTTTCGAAAAACAAAAGACTTGCGTTTCATTGTATTTAAGAAAGAGTTTTTTACAAGATAATGTTCGGGAGGTTACAGATCTTGCTTTTGAGTTCGTCCTCCCCAAACTGATCGGCATGCCGACAACTCGCGAATGAGACACCCTAGTTTGCACGCCCGGCCTCGACCCACCGATCGGTGTGTGCTTGATGGTGGCTAGCAACCGGTTCACGCTGAGCTGCGGTTTTAGCATCTCGCGTTTCGCTCTTTCATTTCCCGTGCCACCGGGGTGAACAATGTATCTGCTCCCTTGCGCTTGTCACCATGCCACCTCATCCTCCAGCTGTCCCACCATTGTAGCGTTGAGTTGCCCCCCACTTGCGAGGAGTCGGCGCCGAGTACTGCTAAGATGGTCCACCAAATTTGTCGGGAGACCGAGCATCCTGCGATGATGTGATCAATGGTTTTACGGTTCCCCGGTCGCACAGAAGCAATTGTCTTGCGCCTGTAATCCATGCCTCCGCCTCCTGTCTGCGGTCCAGTGTCGTCTTCTTATAGCCAACCACAAGAATATCCCCACTCTAAGCGGTGCCCATGTCTTCCAGATGCGCTTGCACCCTGGGATTGGGTGCGAGGCTATCCGCAAGGTACGGTACGCAGACTTCGAGGAGTATTTTCCGTTGGCCGACCATTTCCAAATGAGGCGATCGTCAGCGTCGTTGAGCTGCACCAACATGACTTGGTCCCACAGGCGTAGGTACTCATAAGCCACTGGGACTGTGATGCCCCCGGTTATCTGACGCACCCACGCTCAGCCCTGCATGCCTTCTGCGACCGTCGTGCTGTTGATGCAACTTTTACTGACGAAGCTTAGCAGCGATGGAGCTATGTCCTTGACCGCGCGCCCATTGATCCAGCGTCCAGTCCGAAAGCGGTTAGAGAGTCCGGAGGCTCCGAATAGAGGTTAGAGAGTTGATAATGAGGCTAATTTAAGTTGTATTTTTATAAACTCTAAAAAATAGGATTGGTGGAGATTGCTTAAAAAATGAGAGCTAATTTAAGTTGTATTTTTAACTCAAACTCTAAAAAATAGAGCAGGGGTTTGGTTAGAGGTCTTGATTGAAGTTGCTCTTATCTTGTTAATTTTTTTAAGCAGCCTCACTTATTGTAGGAGCAGGGCACACGTTGGAGAGAAGGCTCGGCTCCAAAAAAGAGAAAATAGGAATAGCAAGAGACGGGGCAGTTGTGTTTTGGACAACGGTGGGTTGAGTCCGGTTCACGCCACCGCCGGCTACCCTATAAAACGGCGGAGCCGACGGCCCCCTCTTTTCCGCTCCTCCACACGACGACGAGCCAAGGCGACCGCCGCGGATCCCATCCACCTTCTTCCTCCTCCCTCGTCCATCCCACCATGCCGACGATGCCGTCTACTATCTGACATCGATCAGCAGCCAGGAAGGCAGATCGCGCAAGCAAGCCACCCCCACACAAATCCAATCCGGCTTCGATCCCATCGGACATCGGCGATGGAGGCCCGGCCGCCCGGCGCGTGGCGCCTGCAGCAGCAGCAGCAGCAGGGCCCCGGCGCGCCCGTCGCGGGCCTGCCCATCGGCTTCCGCTTCCGCCCCACCGACGAGGAGCTGCTGCTGCACTACCTCCGCCGCAAGGCGCTCGCATGTCCACTCCCCGCCGGCGTCATCCCCGACGCCGACCTCGCGCGCCTCCACCCGTGGGACCTCCTCCCCGCCGCCGCCGCACCAGGTATCTATCACCCATGCCTCTCCATCGCCTCCACCGGCATTGCTGCCGCTAGCTCGTCCACACCCATTCGCGTCCCTTGACTGACGAAGTAGGCGCGATCCAACCAACCAACGAAACTGCAGGAGGGGCAGCCGACGCCGACGGGGAGCGCTTCTTCTTCCACCGCCCGGCGACGCGGTGCTGGCGCAAGGGTGGCGGTTCGGCCAGGGCGGCAGGTACCGGCATCTGGAGGCCGTCCGGGAAGGAGGCCCTCGTCGTCTCGCCGCGATGCAAGCGCCCCGTCGGCACCAAGCGGACGCTCGTCTTCTGCCCTCGCCGTGGCCGCGCGGCGGCGCTCGCACCGACTGGGTCATGCACGAGTACCGCCTCCTCCCCGCCGGCCTCCACCTCCACCGGCTGCGCCAACGCCAACGGACCTCCACCCACTAATGTAAGCGCGCCAATCCTTGCTGTGTAGCTCGTGGATCGCAACGATGTACATACGGCGGCTGACTTGCTATTTCATGTACCTGAATCTGTCTGTAATCCAGGTGAACTCCCATGCCGGTAGTGGCGCGGCGGCCGACTGGGTGGTCTGCCGCATTTTCAGGAGGGCCAGGCCGGTCCACCGCGCCCGCCTTGGTGGCGGCGAAGAGGAGCACGCGGCGGAGGAGAGCCCGTCGTCCCCGTCGTCGTGTGTCACCGACGCCTCCGACACCGTTGTCGACCAAGAGGATGACGGCGACGAAGGGAGCAGCAACAGCAGCAGCTGCAGCGTCGCCTCCTCTAATTGAGAACTGAGTAGAAGAGTTGGCTTAGCCCGTTGATCAAATCACCGGCGCCGTGTTCTAATTTGCCGTAGAACCCTCATCAGATCAGTACCGTAGCAATCGATATAGAGACAAGAAGATCGAGCTCCAACAAACCATAAACAACAATAGCTTAAGAAGAAGAAGAAAAAAAGCTAAGAGCTTTGCTAATTCTATGCTATTGTTGGAGCTCGTTGCGAATCCATTCCTTCAGAGTGTTAATTAGCGAGAAATTAATCAGTTCCCTTTCGGCAATTAATCACTATTTCCAGCTGTTTCTTGTATGTTCTTTCACAATAGTGGCTCATTTGTACTGTACTGTGAGGCTTTTGCTTCCCCGTTTCGATTTCTTGGTGCTGTTGTGAGAGTGAGACGACACCAAAACAAGCGATTGTGCCAACTGTTGGTAGTGATAAAACCAAACCAAGCAGAAATAGGAAGCTAAAGCAAGTCAAGCTCCACAAGGAACCGATGCCCCAACAATCTGAATAGCTTCACTCTTCAGTGAATGCAAGGAACAGCAGGGACGACACACAGGACATGTATACAAAGCAAGAATCATAAAAGGGTTGCAGAATAAAAGGTGATGCTGATCCGAGGGAGGTTGAGAGCTTGAGCGAGTTATATTTGCAGTGAGCAGAGGCCGGCCAGAGGATGAGAAAGGTAGGCCAGAAAGGGCATTGCACTTAGGAGGATGCAGAAAAGGAGACCGCGGACGGACGGACGATAAGGTTCCTGATACTCCTCACTCACTCATTGCTGCCAAGAGGGCGTAGAGCAGAGATGCCTTTCTTCTTCAGGGGCCTTTCTTGGCGAACCTGCTGCTGATTCCTGCTGCCAGCCAGCAGGACGGAGGAAGACGAACGAACAAGGACCAAATCTTGGCAACCTGATCTCTCTGGTCCAACACCAACAGACGTTCGTGCGAGGCGAGGAGGAGGCATCTCGCCCTCGCCTCAACTCGCCATCGCTTCGAATCAAATCCCAGCGAATAATCCGTTCCAAGGGGACGAAAGATTTGGGGGGAAAGGAATTTCAATCCTCGCGTGCGCACTGAGCCTGATCCTGCCTGCTGCTTACTGTATTATTCAGTTATTCACACTGTCACTGTCGCTGAGTAATAGCCGGAGGCGGATTCCGTTACTGCTCCATCGGCGGCGACTAGGTCGGCAAGTCACGAGCAGAGGATCGTCTCCCATGGTGGTGCTGTAGCTTTCAGAGCCGCGGTGGTCGTGACGCACGGGTGAGATCACCGTTGAGCACCACCGGGTAGTTAGTTGTGGCTGCACTGCAATCTGCATTAGATTAGCACGTAAGCAGCTGGCGTCAAACAAGAAAAGCACTGCTGGTTAGCAGCGTCTGAAAGACTGAAAACTGGTGTTTAGCTAGCAGACAACATCAGCATCATTGGATGGAAGGTTTTCCTTCACTGAAAAGGAACCTCCTGAGTCCTGACCTCCGATGTGCTGACAGCTCAGCACGGAGAAAGAAAGAAGCCGCCGCCGTCTCTGTTGAATCCAACCATGGAGGTGTGGAACAGGAGCAAGATCGGTGGAACTCGTTGCCACGACATAAGGGGAGACGCATCGCGGCCAGATTGACTTCGTCGTTCTTCAGGGTTCAGACTGCTCTCAGAGTACTCTAGAGTTGTTGGGTCATGGATCTTGCAGATGACAGTAACCGGACATGCCGTTTGGATGCACGCAGATGACAGTAACGCAGAGACGAGTCGTTTGATGAAGGGAAAAGTTTAGCTGAATGTGATATCACATGGATGTTGTATGGAATGTTTGGATACTAATAAAAATAAATTGCAGGTTTCGTCAGTTCTCGGCGAGACGAAATAATTAAGTATAATTAATCTTTTATTAGCAAATGTTTACGGTAGCATCAGTGTTAAAACTTCGTCTATCAAAACAATTACCGTCCATGTAATTATTTTTTTTTTGAGTACGGAAACTAAACAGCTGGTCAGCATCGAGGGGCAGTGGCGGTTCGTCAATGCCGTACTGACTGATTGGACAGTAACAGCAGGGGCAGCAGAGCAGCGTTCGTCAGCCGATGCCGCCGGCGGTCGCACAGCACAGCACTGACACAGGAGGTAAGCATTTTTTTTATACTTTCTTTTTTGATTAATGAGGGTCCGTCGTCGTCGTCGTCGTCGTCGGGCAGGGCAGGGCAGGACGGCGACGAAGGGTCCGTCGTCGTCGTCGTCGGGCAGCAGGGAGACAGCGGCAATCGCACTTCATTGCAGAGATCGCAATCCATCCATCAATCGCTCGACGGACGGAGTGATTCTGCACGGCTCCGGTGTTTGAATGCGGCCATGCGAGCAGCAGCAGCAGCAGCAGCCGCGGACGCAACACGCATGCCACGGCGTCGCGTCGCACGCACGAACAAGCATGGCAGGCGGCGGACGCAAGCAACAGGCCGGCCGGCTGGGTTGGCCCTTTGGCCGCCGGAGCAGCTGTGGATGGACGGACATGCAGGCTAGGCTAGGCTGACTTAGGACGAAGAGGAACAAGCGCGGTGCCTGCCTGCCGGCTGCCGCCATGCGTGTCCAATGCTCCTCTGGGAGGACGATGGATCATAGATGGATGGCAACATGTTGGTGAGCCCCGCACCGCACGCAATTGTGCGACCGCCGGTGGTCACTGGTCAGGTCATCAGTTCAGTTGGTACTCCTACTGTGTCTGCGTGTGTGTGTTTGGGAGGAGAGCCAATTTCCGTCTCGGATTTGCCCGGCCGGTTGGTTTCTTGCGTGCAGGCAGCGGGTGCGGCTGGGTTCGCTTCGACATCACACATTCACATTTCGGGTGGTACTACGACTGCATCTGCAAGGAGGAGGAGGAGCAAGGTTGCCGAGCTGTGGATCTGAGGAGATGAGGCAGCAGCTGCACGCACGCAACAAGGAGAGTTATGGCTCTCTGCCAACAGTAAGTGTACAGCAGCGAGGTAAATTTATCTTTTGCATCTCCTCAGTCAGTGGGTGTGTAACCATGGGGGCTGTTTTAATGTACGTACTCCATATAGGTAGGACAGACAGATTTCACCGATTTGGTTTCTGCTAGAAATGAGAGAAATGTATTTGTGTATCGTCGTCTGTACATGATGATGAGTTGGTTCAGTGCCTGATGATGGATGGCATGATTAGCATGATTAGGTGAAAGAGGAATCTGGGCGACGGATACTCCTGCTGGTGATTTTTTTTTTTTTTAGAAATCTTGGGGGGGGGGTAATTCATCCCCACCCTTGTTGTATTCCACGGATGCCGGCAAGCCGGTGGGCGGAATAAGAGGCCCGTGTTACAAAAAGTTCAGTTCAGCATTTGGGGGTGTGGTAGATTACATGAAACTCAATTGTCTCCGATGCCTAGCTATGGCTTCCTTCTTCCTCGGTATACGGCAGCTCCAGTCCTGTGCTGCGCTTCTGCAGGCTGCCTTTAGGCGGCCTATGTTGGGTGCCGCTCCCCTTTAGGCGGCCTGCTGGTGATTAGCCAGACCTACTCGGCATTTCGCAAGCTGTGATTGGATGGCAGCAGAGCATCTGCCGGGGGTTGGGTTAACCCTGTAACCATGATAAATCTATCCGCGTCAGGTCATACATTGACCAAATTCGTGCAGATTCAAATCAAATAGGAGTACTAGTATGGTTATTGTTTGTTGCCCTGTTGGCTGTTGGTCAGCAGCTCCAGCCTTGACAATAAACAAAGATGGCTGTGTCCCCTTGTGCGTGTACGTGTGTGTGCTTTCATTTTCTGTGAACAATGGGCAGGCAGGGCAGGAGCAGGAGAGGAGGTGATGAGAGAAATCAGGGCGCAATCAAACGCGGACGAGCCTGTCCAGTCCCCACCTGTGGATCATTGACACTTTTTTTTTTTAGTACGATCGTGGGACTGAGCACATGGATTGTGAATCTCAATCGCAGATGCTGTTGCTCGTGGCGGTGACTTGCGCTCGGACGGAACCTGCCTGCCCTGGGTGCATGAGGTTAGATTGGGATTGAGCAGCTGCGCCATGGCCCATTGCAACTGCAATTGCGATTGCAATGATGATTAGCCAAACCAGCGGCGGATCAACTAGTTTTTACGGTACGGGCGGGCACTCCAGCACTGCCACTGTGGTGTTGCCGTGGTGCGGACGAGGTGCAAAAAAGGTTGGCACGCTGCCCCAGGACGCGCCGACCGGACCGGTGTTGCCCTCACGGTGCCGGCTGCCGCTGCTTGCCCGGCCGGAACGGCGGCGGCCCCCAACGGAAAGATCTTGGGAGGTGGCTCACGGCAGGCACGCCCACACCCACAGCAGCAGCCAGAGCAGGGCCATTGTCCATTGCCAGACGCCACCTCGCCCCGGCCGGCCGGCCGTACGGTACTTTTCCAAGGCGAGCGAACCCAGTCTGCCACTGCCAGCGCGCTGCATGGGGTTGGCACCCTTTCCCAAGACCAAATCCGTCCATCCCGTCACCCCGTTCCGTCCGTCTCGTCAAATGTCAACCATGCCGGCATCTCCGCCGTCCGTCCGGCCGCCGCTCGTCACTCCGTCACAGTCCTTTCCCTTTCGTGCCCAGCTATCCAAGCCAAAGTCCATGGATGATCATCATGCATGGGGCCAGGTCGGTCCTGCTCCTCCTCCCGCTGCTACTATGTGCCCTACTACGAGCGAACCCAGTCTGCCACTGCCAGCGCGCTGCATAGGGTTGCTTGCGCCCTTTCCCAAGACCAAATCCGTCCATCCCGTCACCCCGTTCCGTCCGTATTTTTTTAAAATATATAAATATTTATCTCCGCCGTCCGTCCGGCGGCCGATCTTTAAATCTCACAGTTTTTTCCAAATTTATTTAAAAATATAAATGTTGCAGTCCATTTTCTGATCATCATGCATGGGGCAAGGTGGTCCTGTTTGGCCTCCTGCTGCTTACTATGTGCCCTAACAAGGACGGAGGGTGTAGCTTCTATAGCTGGCTGCCTTGCCTCGTTGGGCCATTCAGCATTCACCAACAGCAAGCACAGTACGCAACGGGTACGGTACGGGTACTCTGTACGTACAGTACAGCGGCTTGCTGGCTCGGCTCGCTAACCACCAGCGAGCACGAGCACGGCATCTTCTTCTCTCGTCTGACGAGGGGTGATGACTCATCCGCCATACTAGTAGACTAGTAGTACATGCAACTCCAGAATAAATAATGGAAAGCATATAAAAAAAAAAATGGCGCCAGTGTCAGCCAGTTGCTAGTCCTCCCGGAGACGCTACCCACGCATGGGAGGAGGACGACGGACAGATTGAAAAACTGTTGCGTCCGTCTATCGATGGCCCAATCATCAAGTCAAATGATGAGCTCCAAAAGATACCAGTGGTACTTATAAATATACAAGTTGGCTTACTGTCGTCCTTTGAGTTTTCCAGCCCTATAGGGATCAACTTTGACACTTTTTTTTTGTGCAATTATATACTTCCTCCGGGATGGTATTAGAAGTCGTTTTGGACAAGGTTTGAGTCAAACATCGGGAACATAAATCATAAATAACTTTTAAGTTGTTGAGTTTGTAAATATAAAAATTATATGAGTAAATTTGTCTTAAAAAATACTTTGATAAAAGTATACATATATCACATCTCCATAAGAGCAAGTATTATGGCGGGCGGTAGTTCTAGTTCGACTAAATGGTGACGTGGAGGAGAGAAGTGAGGAGAGAGAGGAGAAACGGGTTGTAAGTAAGCTTACACGGGCCGCAAGACAAAGAACCAAAGAAACTATGTGAGATGCAAAGTGGACCACTGTATTAATTAGAAAGAGCTAACTATTGTATGGGTGGGCTTTGGGAGAAGGCGATAAGGAACCTTACAAACTGGCTTACGCACATATTATAATACTTGCTCTAAATATTTTTATAATAATAAGAGGTCAAAGTTGTGTTTTGAAGACCGTGTCGCTGTCCTAAACGACTTCTAATACCATCCCGGAGGGAGTACTCCGTATGTATGGACTAACTATTGTGCAATATTTATATAGCTTGCGTGCATACCCCCAACAAGTTTTTTTTTTTTTTTTTGATAATGGATAATAAAATCCATACCCCCAACAAGATGCTCCAAGGGGAACTCTAATTTGTTGGTGCTTGCTGAAGCTGAATGCTGCTGTCTGCTGACCATGCATGAAACGTGAGGTCGCTCTCTTGGCACCTACTCCATCCGCACGGGAATTGAATGGGTCCTCGGTGCTGTGTGGTGAGGGCGATCGATCGATCGAACACGTACAAGCACAGGTTGCATTGCCCACAAGTGGGTGGATCGGACTCAAAGAGCCGAGCCCAAGCAAGAACCCCATGGCCCATGACCCATGGGGACGCACTATCGGCTTCTCCTGTCGGCCCGTGGGGACGCAATAGGACGCACTTCTGGCTGCTTGCTCTCAATCGACCTCACCATCACTACAAGCGGATGTGAATCTCTGATTCACATGTCAAAGGTTCAATCGGCTTAATGACAACTCGTAGAGCTAAGCAAGCACATCTACACAAGGCAGAACCATCGCAGATGTGTGTAGAATAACACCCCAATCCATGTGCTCGCTCATAGGACCTGTCGGCCGCTCAACTGTCGACAGGTACCATATCACAAAATTTTTTATGATACATCTTCCAGATATGCATATGCAATTATTCATTTTAAAATGAATTCTCCATGGGATAAGGGGTAGGCCTGTAGGGTTAGGGTAGGGTGGTGGACGAGCCAGCTAGGATCGGAGCAGAGAAAAAAAAAAAAAGGTGCCGGTGAAGTAGAGCTCCAATCTTTCCTCTTGATCATCGGAGGACACAGGTTAGTCGCCTTAAAAGTTCCAGATTTTTTCACTCTTTCTTCATCATATCAATCTAGCAACACATGCATAGAACAGTAAATATAAGTAAAAAAAAAATTAATTGTATAGTTTGGTTATAAATTATGAGACAAATCTTTTAAACCTAATTAGTTTATAATTAGTCAATATTTACCAAATACAAACGAAAGTGATATAGAAGTTCAAATTCTACAATTTTGCCTGCATCTAAACAAGGCTACGTTGCCTACAAGTGCAAGCTACAGCCTGCTCCTGCTATCCTGCAGCAACTGAACCACTGAATCCATCCAGCCCCTTGTTCATTTGCCGTAGCAGTAGCACTGTGATAGACCAGCACTATAGCAGGGAAGATGAATGAAGGCCCCCATGAATGAAAGCGACTCAACAACTCTCCAAGGCAAGCTGGAGGTGGAAGAAGACGACGGAGTTGGAGGGTGTGCCATTGTGTGTCAGTGGCAATTGTCTACAGTAGCGGCAGCAAGCAAGCATCTCGATCGGTACTCAGCTTTAGGCATTGATGAAAGCAGCAACTGGCTAGCTGTCTATACCACCAATCCACCATTAGCAACTCTGCACCACAGTGCGTGAGGGGCTCACGGCTCGTGTTCGATTCAAATGCAACAGGGTGGAAGCAGCTGCATCTGTTCCGCAAGCAATTAGCTCTGTTCGATCGTCTATTTGAGGCTTTACCCTGTCTATGTTTTCCTTCAGATCCTGAGAATTTATTTGACGGGTGCAATGCACAAGACTTGTATATGCATATGTTCTCAAGAAAAGGGTGGGCACATCAACAGCCAACAGCCAACAGCAATGCAAGTCCTGTTTATTTCAAGAGACATCAGTTCGTTCTTGATTTCCAAGGGGACAGCACAGCAGCAGCCCAGCAGCCCGCTATCCCTCGTCAACGGTCAGCAGCATACAGCAAGCCCGTCGTCCCACTGTCACTTGCATTACACAGCCGTTAGTATTTTGGCAGGTGTATCCGTGGCATCTAACATCTGTAACCTATAGCAATCCTACGTGACAAAAAAAGCTAAAAATCACAAGCTTCACTTACAAAGAGATTAAACAAGCGACCGGTGGCTTCAAACAACTGTTATGTTGGGCAGTGGTAGCTTTGGTCATGTATTCAAATCTCATGAGATCAGAGTTCGGGATTTCGACAACGGGGTGCAATCTATGGGACACAAGAACCAGGCCCGCTTGATTGGGTATTGCAAACATCGGATGCTGGTGTTTCAGTACATGCAAGGAGGCACCCCTCGCCGACTTATCTTATTTCTTGCTTTATCAAGCTTGCTGTGATTTTTAAGGTTGAGGAATAGCAAGGACTTGTGCAGTTACAGTATACTCTTTTGGGTGAGATCTGTAAATCCAATTGGGCCAATAGATTCATACTTTTTTCCCTATCCTTTGTTCACCAATGATTCTTGGTTCATGCAGGTTGTTTGGCTGTTCACAGTTACAAAAGGACTGTTGCCTCAATCCCAAAGTGTTCAGTTGCTTCCGTGCCAAAAAAAAAAAAATACTATTGATCCATGAAACAATTTGGTATTGAGGCCAGATAATTTATAAGGCAAACAATAGTACCCAACTAATACTCAAAATCTCTGAAATGTTTCGGCCACATGAGATACAGATGACAGGTAACATAACATTAGCAAACTCTTGACAAAGATGACAACTGTTCTAAAGATGACAAGCTCCTCCTAGAGTTGGCAGACACAAGCTCTTCCACATTCTTAGGTATTGGTTGCCCTGGTGTAGATCTGCTGGCTTGAGTGGACAGAGACCATCCGGATAAGGCCACGTGCCATCAGGTCCTTGATGGCCCTCCGAGCCAGGGGAGCCATTGATCTGTGAGTCAATGGGGAAACATTCAGTTATTCAGTTATGTAGTGACAGTGAAGACAGTATGAAACAATGGTATTTAAAGGTATATATAGAATTTGATTATCTGCAGACTAACTGCACAGGACATGCTATGATGATCATGCTAAATGATTGCCAGAGCACACTCAAATGTGTATCTCTGGTAGGTAGTAAACAAAATAGTTTGATGTTACAAGGACAGAAAAGAAACTCATTTATTCAAGATAAAGATTGTTGCAACAGCAACGTAGAATTCAAATTACCATTCCAAAAGAATGGCCCCAGGTCTAGCATACATACTACTAATGGTACACATGCATAATGAACTGGTGAACATCAAAGACATCAATAAAACAACAGTGGCTTGCACAAAATGCATGTGCACCATCTAGTCTAATAGTTGCAATTCGCCACTACAAGTACCACTGAATATGCGTAATCCACCACAGTACCAAGATGACATGGGCAACAAAAGTACAATTCATTAACAAGTTTATTGAGTACTATGTGTTAGCCTCAGCAAATGCCAATCAGATATAGCACTAAGCATATACCACCACAACAATGATTAGTTCAAACAATCATGCCCATGACAGCTGAAATTGTTGACAACATGACCAGCTTACAAATCTAAATATCTAATCTTAATTGGCAGCAAAGAAACCACTGGAGCCATTAAGCTGGCCATCAGATGGATCTTCAATGCATTAACCTTATTCGTTTTAAAATCCCAGGCTACTAATCTAACATGTAGTTCGCTAAGTATGCTAGCATTTCAGATAATCTAGCAATTTAATTTAATCATCGCTGGGGCTGTGCACAGACAGGGGTTTGGACGCAAGCTACAGAGATCTGGAACGAGTGATTACCCTCAGACGCTCGGAGAGGACGGACGGGGTGATCTGCTTGTACTTGGGCACCTCAGAGATCAGCTTGTCGTAAGTAGCCTGGTCGAACAGCACCGCGTTGTTCACCTTCTCCTTTTGCTTTCCCTTGCTCCACTTCTGCAAAACCAACATGAACTTCTAACCGTAAGAACCCAAGAAGCTCTGTTTCCACCAAATCGAAGATTCGGAGAGAAAGGGCCACCTTCTTCTTCTGCTTGCCACCGCCGGACTTGGCGGGCTTCGACGACGGAGGCGGGGCCTTGTCCTTCTTCGGGGCCTGCAACGAGATACACGAGGAGGTTAGCGCGATTTCAAGCAGGTGCGTCCAACAGCCGGTGGGGGAGCGAATGGGCGCACCATCTCGGATGGGGCGGCGGCTCGTCAACGGCGACGGCGGCGTGGCCGCGTGAGGGAAGGGAGAGGAGAGTCTGCGGCGCCGGCGCTAGCTAGGGTTTTGAGGAGTGAGGTGGGACGGTATATATATAGTGAGCCCGGTGCCTATTTTGGAACGAGGCCAGGGAAAAAAGCCCATGGAACGGCCCAATAGAAGACCCGTTTACTCGCTCGGGTCTAAAATCTGGCTTTCCGCGAGGTTTGAGTTGTGCTTATGACAGGTATCATCGAGAATTGGTCAGTCTAACAGTTTCAAGGCCCAAAGGACCATATGTGAAATGGGCTCCATCTGCGCTCGTCCATCTCTGGATAGCCCATCAGGCCCAAAGAAGCCCGTCTAAGCAGGAGTGGGATCTCTGCCAGGTGGGACCCTGCTGGCATAATCAGGCCGCCAAATTTGGGCCCCGCCCGCCCCGAGAAGCCCGCGCCGCCGCTGGCCGGCCGCAACGGTCGAAACCGCCTCGTGCGCGCCTCCGTTACTAAGGCCGGCCGCGCCGCGCGGCATGGGACGCCATCCTTCCCGACCACCCCACCCCGCCGCTCCGCCCCTCGACCGCGCTCCCGCTCACGCACGCCCTCGCTCTCACCAGGCGGCGCCCCTCCCCCACGCTGGCGGCGGCCGCGATGGGGTGCGCGGCGTCGACCGCCGACGGGGCCGAGCCCCGGCGGCGAGGGTGGGCGCAGGAAGGGCAGGGGCAGGAGACGGAGTCGTCGTCGTCCGGCGGGTCCGGGGGCAGGAGGCGAGGTTGCAAGGTGGCGCCGGAACCCAAGGAGCTGGAGGAGGGGACCGCCGCGCGCCCGCCGATGTCTGGCCCGGGCTCGCCGAGCTTCCGGCACTACTGCCAGAAGAAGACGACTGCCGTCGACAAGATCGTGGCCGACACCGACAACAGCGACGGCTCCGCTAGGATCAAAGGTACTTCAACTTAATTCGTCACGGCTAGCTCTCTCCCCCCTCGTCGTCTCGTGAGCTCCATTGACGCTGACACTTCTCGAACCATCCTTCTCTGCAGCGACGGCGCGTCAGCTGAGCAATAGGAGCGAAATCTCGGCGACCAAGCCACACGATTCCAACGAGGTACATGATCCATATCATATCCTTCATGCCATCATGCACGAGCTCTGCTAGGTCCTAATGAGTTCTGAACTTTTTCATTTTTTTTTGACAACTATGAGTTCTGAACATTAAGCAATGCTTATGCTTATGCACTCGCAACTGTCAGCTGTGGAAATGTGGTATATAGAGATATATTACATCTGCTAATTGCTGATAAATTAATTAATATGCAGGTTTCCCAACCTAAAGAGGGAAACAAATGGCTTAAGTTCAGTGGCTTGTCGGCCGTCGCTGCCGCTTGGCACAACTTGTTTGGCCGACAAAGAAGCAAACCTTCGCCGCCTCCTGCTGCCGCTTCGGCTGCAAGCTCTGAAGCCTGATCAGGCATGCGCTGTATGGGATCTTCTACATTTTACTACGTCTTAGCTTGTCAAAGAAAACACACAACACACGCATGGCTCATTGCATCATTTCCTGTTAATTTTCAATCTCGGTTAGTTCTTCTAAGCTAACCCCGTATTTGAGAAATTGATTCTGTAAATGGTGCAAGGAGCATCAGCTCTGGACTGTTCCTGTTGTAGAGAAAATATAAATTAGTTTTGGGAAAGAAGGACAATCTGGAAATTCATCCAAGCTTTGCGTAATTTG